>JAWPHD010018405.1:0-40064 GCA_037043455.1 Cyrtodaria siliqua | reverse complement strand
CATAGTATTCCCCTTGACGACAGAATTAGAAATAATATTTGTAAGTCTTGACTAAAAACAACACAGAAATATGTCCTAACTGGAATGTTTGCTCTTGATGTCTAGTTGATCCTAGAAAATTTCAGGTCGGCCGGAATTCTAAATGGCCGCCACAGCTAAAAATTAGATTTAAAATAAATAAGTTAGTCTGCCGACTACTTCTTCAAAACTATAATGAGGGATATTGATATGGGGTACTTTTCTAAAATGATCAGTATGACATGATGATTTGGTCCTTGTCGAAAATCCGTTTTTGATTTGAAACGTTAAACCATGGATAGATCCAGGCGGCCATCTTTTTTTAAATAGAGTTATATAATGAAAAACTTGTAGCGACTACTCCTCTGAAACTTACTTGAACGGATTTTCATGGAAACTTCACAGGACTGTTGCTCTTAATGTCTTGTTTGATCCTAGCAAATTTCAGGGTCAACCGGAAATTCAAGATGGCCCCCACGGTTAAAAATAGATTTTCAAAAACTAAGTCTGTAGCGACTACTTCCTGAAATCAAAATCAATCAGTAGAGCTTCAAGGTCATTGAACTCTTGTTTATTTTTATAGCATTGCTATTTTTGAGGGTAAAATAGCTGAGGTGATGATCATAAAAGAGGCTCGAAATATATCCTTTAAGTCTTATCACTTGGGGAATGAATGTCACATACAAGAGGTCTAATGACCTGAAGCTCTACTGATAGCGTATCTGAGTAGCTAGATCAGCATCTCCTGTGAAGTTCATAAAAATCTCGTCAGTAGGTTCAGAGGTGTTTACATATATAACTCTATGTAAACAAAGATGACCACTGGCTAGCATGTTTAGAATCGTCTATCCATGTCATGCTGATCATTGTATAAAAAGTCCCCCATATCAATATCACTTACAGTTTTCAAGAAGTAGTCCGCTACAAACATTCTTTAAAACATCTATTTTTAGCCGTGACGGCCCATCTTGAATTTCCGCCCGACCACTGAAATTTTGCTAGGATCAACTAGGACATCAAGAGCACATTTCTGATGAAGTTTTCATGAACATCCGTTAAGTAGTTTCCAGAGGAGTTATAGTCGCTACAAATGTTTACCCTATACAAACTCTATGTAAACAAAAGATGGGCCACTGGCAGCCATGTGTAACGATTCTCGAACAACATCATATCATGATTGATCATTTTTAGAAAATCTCATATCAATATCAGTTACAGTTTTCAAGAAGTAGTCGCTACTAAACTTGTTTTTTAAAGCTATTATTAGCTTTGGCGGCTATCTGGATTTTCACTCAAACGTGATAATTTTGCTATTTTTTTTTTTTTACATTCGTTAACTTGTTTTTCTTCACTTTTGTCACTTTTTTTTTTTTTACTTATGTCACCAACGTGTTACATTTGTCGTATGTTTTTTACATATGAGACTCTTTTTTTTTTACATTTGTAACCGTGTTTACATTTGTGACATGTTTCACGTTTGTCGTTCCTACACCGTTGTATCGGTAAAATTACAAAATAAAGGTTAGAGCACTATTGACTATTTTCAGTTGACGGCGAAGTTATTCCCGTTACTTGAGTAGATGTTTGACCAATTCATCAGATTAATCATAATACCTGTATGTATGCGTTTGTCTGTCATTGTAAAATAACGAGTTTACTAATTCGTCGATCATTGAAAATACAATGTTATAGGGATAAGAAAAAAGCCAAAATTGTGTTCAGCATGTGAACAGATGCTATAGTTACTGATAATTCTACCAAAATTATCATATCTAAACTGAATAATATCAAAACACTAGTTGATATCAACATAAATTGTCAGCGATATAAATAACGTGTTTTGCAAATTCTGCTGAAACATGCAAATAAATATAATTAAAGAGGCAAAGTAAAGGCTATATAAAAAAGTTAATGCGTCAACAGTATAATAAATTCAGGCGTACAAATGTGAAATATAATTTTTAATTAAACAGACAAAGATCCCAGAAAATACTGGAGATATATTAATGTGAAAAAAGAATAATCGATGTAGGCGCCTCTAGAAGCATGCATGGTTTTTTCAAAAAATGGAAATTACGTTGGTAAATGAATCAACCAACGAAGCACATCCAAGAGGACCCAAGTCTTATAGAAAATGAGTTTATAAATAGTATTATAACTAATAACGAAATAGGAGAGGTCATGTAATTCGCTTAAAATTAAACAAATTCCTACGGTTGTTGATCTAATAATAACGAACATATAAAATCACCCTTCATGTAATGATGCCAGGCTATATTTATTATTTTTATACATTGGATATTTAATACTGGAATTAGTACCCGAATGTTAGACAATCGGCTATGATTAACCTATATTTCAAACAAAAAGGGGATATCAACTGATCCGGAGAATTATCGCGAAAAACCACCTTTGAGTTGTTTAGGTAAGCTGTCATAAACATGAGACTACTAACATTTGCCGAATCTTATTATAAGACCATGTCAGGCGTGGGTTTAGAAAGAACTTCGCGACGGCGAATAATATATTTATTTGTTACATATTTCCTATACAAAAATAATGATGGTAAATAACTCGCAATAAAAATCTGTATATGCTTTTATTGATTTAAAAAGGGCCTTCGCTTACAGTTAATGCGAAAGTTGGTTCCTCTGACATAAGGCTTATACATAATAATATAAACGGGCAAATGCTTAAAATTAATTAGCATATCAAATCATAGTATATTTGAAAATAATATTCAATCCAGATTTTTTCAGCTGTAATATTGAAGTTCGTCAGGTGAAACACTCTCGCCTGTCCTGTTCTCATTATTCTTGATCTAGAACTAGAAGTCAAGCTGTCCAGGTATCCAATATGAAAATCACATAAACGACGAAAACCTAAGAGGCTTTTACAAACATATTCATTAATTGCTGTATGCGGACGATACGTCTTATTTTGCTTGACTCTGCTGACCAGTTACAGAGTTCATTAAATGCTTTCGAACTATATGGTAAAACAATGGAAAATTCACCATTAATACAAAAAGGCTCAAATTGTAATTTTCTCTAAAGGTAACCCCAAAACGACTTTATTTTTAAAATGAATAAAGATGTTGTTGAAATGTATCTGAATATAAATACCTAGGTATATTTTTCAGTAAAAACGGATCATTATTATGTACCAAAAATCATGTTTGCAAACAAGCTACAAGAGCAATGTTTAGAATTTGTTAAAAAGAGCAAAACACTTACGTTTACCAATTGATATGCAGATTGATCTTTGTAACAAACTTATAAAACCTATACTTTTGTATGGCTGTGAGATATGGGGTTTCGGTAATCTAGACGATATAGAAAGAATACACTTAAGTTCTTGAAATATATATTAAATATGGAAAGTTGCACGCCAAATTGTATGGGTTATAGGGAAACTGGTGTTTACCCTATTAAATGTGATGTGTATGCTAGAATGGTGTCTTTCTGGACAAAACTTACAGATACTGAAATCAACAAGTTATCTACACATGTGTATTATATACTGTACAGTCATTATAGGTTAAGCACAAACGCGGTTCCAGTGTGAAATTCCAATGGATAAAAATTGATTAAACACATCTTAATTGAGGTGGGCTTCATTGGTTGGAATCTGGAACACACAATCATACCAAATCCTAACTGGCTCATAGCCGCATGTAAACAGAAACTCAAAGATTTATTTATTAAAATTAATGGTACGAAAAATTACAAAATTCTAGTAGTGCTTATAATTATAGAATGTTCAAAATGTCCTTTCGGTTCGAAAATTACCTTTTGTCACTATCAGAAAACAAAAGAACTTTGAAATAAAATTTCGGACAAGAAACAGCAAGTTACCAGTTTAAACTGGTCGATGGATAAAATTACTCTCAATCAAAGATTGTGTCCTCTATGCTCCTCAGACGAAATAGAGACGAATTTCATTACCTTTTCAATTCGCAATTTGCTTCATTTGCTTCATACGAAAAATAGTATCTAAAAACCATCGTATTATGTAAGACCAAATGTTTATAAGTATGAAAAAATAATGAATAGTAAAAACATTATAATTTTAAAGAAACCTGAGTAACGTTATTGTCCAGATTTTACTAAAGTAGTTAAACTCTCCCTTCAGTTAAAGGAAACAAAGACAAAAAGTTTAAATATGTAATATGTATTTGTTTAACGCATGTGACTATGTTAATAAATCTTACAGCTCTCGCCGTCAAAATGTTCACCATCACCCATTTTGATTTAAAATTGTGTATGTTATAAGTAATCCCCGTGTGGTTCTCGGGCCCCTGGTTTGGTTACGGGGCAAAGAATAGGGCCACAGCAGATCCGTTGGAGGGGAAGGCAGAAGGGTAGACCCCCCCCTCCCCCCACCCCCGAATTCAGGTTCATTTATCATTTTTGTTCATGCTCATTAAAGGTCTTCATCATGAAACCCTGCATTGTTTTCAGGTGCTATCTCGCTCATATCATTAGAGCAGTGGCAGAAAAACAATGACGTGGCTCCAGCGTAAATGGAGTATCTATAATAGAACTTGCAGCAACTCTGCAGTTCAGGGTGAAAAGGTTCAGGCGCGTTCTCCCATTTTTTATATCTCGATGTACATGGATACTGAGCTGAAATGTTCATTCCTGTTAGGCACATATAACCTTTCATGTGTTGGGGCGCCTTAAAACCCCCAATTCAATTCAATTCAATGTTATAAAGTAGCAATTACGAAGTGAAGATCAATGTCCTTTGACGACGAACTGCATAATTATGTTTTGTAATATGCAGATATAATATTCATATGCATTTCCGGTATATAACTATGTTGTGTAACCTCATGTAGCCATTTATGTAATGGAATGAGTGAAATAAAAGTATATTATAATGGTAATGAATTCCGAATCAGTTTGTCCTTCGTACAATCAGAGACGAAATAACACGTGTTTGATTTCTGGTTCAATGTGTTTGTGTGATATTTGATTAAATATCTGACAACTAATTACAGTAGAGCGAATTATGCCTAATTGTTGATGAGCCCGATTGTGAATAATTGTAGCCAATTACTGTATATTATAGCATGTAGTAACACCTCCATAACACGCTATATTGACTGGTATAAATTAGTTTTCCATGCTTCGTAATGTATAGAGTATGGTCTCATCGAGTTGGCTGGTATAAACATTGAGAAGGACTATAGTCCTAAAGGTGTTCAATCAACAACGAGATAATAACAACAACAAACAATCATCCCTATTTGTTTTGTATCATGTGTCCATTTCACCTGTTTACATTACTCTAACTTCCGATAACTACTGTTATCTCAGCTTTTGCAATTGTGATGGACATATGTGTGGTGATGGCTCGCTGTGTCTCGGTGAACATTTTATGGAGAAAACATACAATGCAATGTCAGTCATTTTGACAGGTGTTATTTTCAATTAAATGATTTAAAACTGCAAAGAAATGTCAGTGACCATGGGTACAAAATTATGTTCTGGAATGAAATACAGTAAATTTCCTCTCATAAAGGTGCTCACAATACTGGGTGGTACATTGGTCAGTCTGGATTTTTTAAATGTCCATTAGTGTCAATAGGAACAATAGTTCAGGGCTTTCACTTCACAGTTGGTACCTAAATTCATATTACTCTTCAACGCACATAAGGAGAAGAAGTCCTAGTCTGAGGCTAGTGTCGTTTAATCGCTGTTCATCCTATACCTCGCACTTTGTTCTTCTCACCTGAAACAGAAAAGTATATCCATGAGAAATTATTAAAAATAAAACTGAAGAAGCCACTGTAGGAACCCCATTTGTTACAAACGTCGCTATCTGTTGTAGTCGTCCGTAAAAGTTACAATTTGTGTTCTAAATGTTACACTAAACGCATATGTTACAATCTTACCGCAAATGTTACAATAATAAGTTGTGAATAAAAGTTACAACGTCTACGCTATCTGTGACAACATTTTTACTTGTAACGCAAGTTACAACACCTTGGTCGTAAGATGTTACCACTGACATTGGCATCATTTTCGAAGCTTTGGAAAGTGTGGATTTTGCTACTACACTATAATTTATAATATTTATAAGTGTAGTTTTAGGTTTAGGTAATTGCTACAACCTTACCTTGTCGTAATGTTACACTTGAACATTGGCAGTCATTTCGAAGCTTGTAAACAGTATTTAAATTTGCTATTAAAGTATTATTTAGATTTTAGTAGTGTGTTTCCCACCATGTCTGTACGTACGAATGTTTTCCATAGGCGGTTTCGAGGAAGAGGCAGATTAGGCGTACGCTTTTAATAGTTTACCTTTTAATATGTAAGTATATGTATATATATATATGGGCCTATTGGAATTTTTGAATAAAACATATATTAATATTATGTTGAACAAATATAAATTAATACACTTGTTTTATGAAATCTATGGCATAACATATATGTCCTAGACTTCTAAACCATCATGAGCGATTCATGATTTTGAAATTCTGGTACTGTTTGCAGTATTTTATTTTCTCCCTCATTTCGTCCGAAAATAAATTATTTCTTTACTCAAAGAAAAGCAAAACAAAATTGAAGGAATATGTCGTGTTTTGCAGTCATTAGGAATACGTCGTCTAATGCAGTCGTTTATGAAAACAATCATACATACAACGTATAAGAAAAAGTGGAGCTAACAATGGTACAAGTAGATATTTTATGAATTCTCCTTATATTCCGCAACAGAAACGCTTATTTTTTTAGAAAACATACAGATGCACGTATACTGCATAGTACCTACTGTGGTTCATATTGGGGCGCCCATGTAATGTCAAGACGCTCAACATTAAGGCGTCCATATTCGAACTGGTTAACCAATGAGAATCTACCAAGTTTTTATAAGCTCTGTTCATTTTGGATCATAGTACACCAAAGTAATACACATTTGAATGTTTGCCGCACTAGCCAGCCCGGAGCTTACCACGGGGAATAAGACATATTCTCAAATTTTATGTTTAATGCCCAATCCAATAAAAAGACGTTTGTCTGTTTTCCTGGCTATGAAACATTTCTTGTCTTGTCTTGATCCGCAGTCTTGAGCAGTAATTCTAAATCCGGCGTGTCGGCAATCAATGTCTGAAGTTCCGGTTGGGCATAATATTAGATAGGTGTACGAGGAGTGATAAATGCGAAAAAGGTGCTCTAAAAGCCTTACAGATTTTGTTTAAATTCAATAAAATGTTCATGTAATGTAGATGTAAGTCCTGTTTTTTAACATGTCAAAACTTTTCTTTACGAAATTGTACAAAATATACTCAAAGAACACGTCACCATGGCACTGCGTTTAAAATTATGTAACAAAGGGGTTCCTACAGTACGTCAACGTCAACCCGAGCCCAACATATTAATAGCATATACTAAGATACACTTACATTTTTATACTGTTACAACCCTTATTTAAAAGTCATTATACAATTTTAACATTGTATTGAATCATGTTGCGAACATGGTGAGCGATTTCTACATCTTTCTGATCTGAAAAAATACTGATAAAGGTGATCCTTGTGAGCAACAAACACAATTAAGAGAATAAAGCAGCAGACTCGGTTTTATTGAATCTGTTTATGAGAAGTATGCAAGAATCAAACACTCTCACGCCCACTAGCACCGGCTTTAGCGGTATTCTACTTCAAAGCCACCTACTTTGGGCTCATTGGGTCCAAAGGACAAGTAAAAATAAACACTACTGATTCGTAGCCACGGGGAGGCTTTTTACAGCCGCCACACTGCACTAAACGAGCGCTAGTGTGAATGTTAATAAAACACTGGTAAAGGTGATCCTTTGTGAGCAACAACACAATTAAGAGAATAAAGCAGCAGACTCGGTTTTATTGAGTCTGTTCATGAGAAGTAATGAAAGAAGCAACACTCTCGTCAAGCACGTCAAAAATATCGCACATATCGGACGTCTTTGTTTGGTGGTGGACTAAAACATAGTGTTCATGTGTATAGTAAAAAATGGTTCAAGTACCATTAACAGTAACGATACGCTTCAGAAACCGGTACACTTATTCAGTGTTCATGAAAAGAGCTTCAGTCACACAATACGCATTCATCTTCTACAATTTTGAAATCCTAAAACAGTGGCGGATCCATGATTTTCATATAAGGGGTAGGGGTATCTCATTCAAATTTCTGAGGAGAGTGGGGTGGGGGTGAAAATTTAACCTCATATTTAGTGCATTATATTTTGTTCATACCCACAACAAGCAAAATAACATCATTTTGGCCGCCCGATACGCCTATGTAAAAGAACACGCATCTGATTTTTAAATGAACCGGGCTGATTACGTTACCATGGCGACGATTTCTCGAGGACTTTTTTAAATTATGTAACATATGTTTGAATCCTATATCCAACAACGTGTATCTATATTAATTGAATTATTTTTGCTGAATTCAAACAAAAGTAATAGATTTAGAAACACTTTCCGAGTACTCTTTATCGCCCCTCTTATATTGATTTGTGTATATGTATGCATGTGCATGTGCATGTTGAGCTGAATAGTGTAATCAACAAAATAAGGTTGTTGCAATCACCTAAATACACTTATAAATATTTATAAATATAAGTGCAGTAGCAAAAATCCAACACTTTCCAAAGCTTCGAAATGATGCCATTGCCAGTGTAACATTTACGCAAGGTGTTGTAACTTTGCCAATGCCAGTGTAACATTAACGATACGATGTTGTAGCTATTGTTACAAGTAGAAATTTTGTAACAGATAGCGTAGCGTTGTAACTAACTTTTATCATAACTACATTTGTAAATTTGCGGTAAGATTGTAACAAATAGCGTTTAGTGTAACTTTTACGGACGGCTTGTAACTTTTACGGACGGCTACAACAGATAGCGACGTTGTTAACAATGGGGTTCCTTACACCCACCTCTTAAACTTTGTGTACATATAAGAAAGATAATTGTATTGAAATCTGAAGGTGTTTTCTAATACACCCGATAAGCTCACTGCTACCACCACCATTACGACTTCGCATGGAAGATTACGTCTAGGTCCAATCCCAGTGCCGAAGTTTCCAAGTATAGGTTTAATGCTATGCATTCACATGTCCATTAAGGTTGAACCAAGAACTAACGAGTAGTTCTCACAAAACTAAACTACTTCGCAGCTGTTAACAGAGTCCATCACTATAGTTTTATTGATGCCTCCGCAGTAGCTCTGCCTTTTGAAAATCAAAGTGTATTCACAATTTAAAAGCTGCTGCTTTTATCGCCAGAAGAGGTTAAGTTAATATTTTTGCTTGTTTCCCAATAGAGTAGATCTGATCTGGATGATAAGGAACAACAGAAAAACAGATGAAATATGTCCTATTGTAGTACCGCTTATGACTACAACTCCGCTATAGACTGCAACTCCGCTTAAGATCACAACTCCGCTAAAGTCCCACAACAATTTTTCTCTAAAGTCCATAACTCCGCTGAAGTCCACAAAATATCCGCTAAAGTCCACAAAGAAATCGAACGCCAAAGACCACAGAAAATTTAGCTAAAGTCCACAAAGAATATTTTCGTTCAAGTCCACAACAAATTTCGCTGATTCCACAATGGTATTTCAGTTAAAACACTATTTTGAATTTATATTAGATATTAGATATAGTTCAGCATGTTGTCGTTAATTATGCCAAGCATATTTGCGCTAGATGTAGTTTACATGTATAAAATGATCCATGAGTTTTGCTTTAATACGCATACGAGGAATTGAATTGAATTGGGTTTTAAGGGCGCACCAGCACACAAAAGGTTATATGGCGCCCTAACAGGAAATGAACATCCTCCATTTACAGTCAAAATAAAATATGTAGAATGGGCCTAGAACCTTCCTTATCAGCAGAACTGCTGAGTTGCTGCAAATTCTATAGAACACACGATGAACCACGTTTCCACTTTTGCATACGCGGGTGTCATGATTAAGACCTTGAATGCGCATGATAAAAATGGTAAAATGAATATGAATGGGGTGTAAGTGTGTGAGATTGCAGTGGGTTGTATTCTATCCCGGCAACCACACGGGGTTATTTCGGAGGAAGAAGCATTATAAGGCAATGCGCACTTTACACACAGCAAATTGTTTCATGTTCCATTTTATTATTTTTTTGTTCATGCTCATTAAAGGCCATCATCATGACCCCGGCATTGTTTCAGGTGCCATCTCGCTCAAATCACTAGGGCCGTGGCAAAACACAATGTGGCTCCAGTGTAAATGGGAGTGTTACAATAGAATTTGCAACAACACTGCAGTTCTGCAGGTGAGAAAGTTCTAGGCCCATGCTCCATATTTTATCTCGATGTACATGGAGGATGAGCCTGACATGTTCATTCCAGTTAGGCGCATATAACCTTTCATGTGTTGGTACGCCTTAAAACCCCAATTCAGTTCAATTCAATTCATCAGTGTTTCTTCTGTTTGAAATTGTTACTGGTTTATTGTGGTATATAACAGCTGGGTTCGATTGTCTTGAAATCCTTCACTCGGATTGTAGGGTGTATTTTGTTTTGTACTGGAGTACTTTATCTGCAATCCATGTACAGTTCCTATATGCATTACTCGACGAAAATAAAACAAATGATGTCCCGCGATAAATTTGATCTCTTAGATACCCAAATTCGCCATGAGCTGTGTACATGAAATTACAAATAAAGGACTCGCCTACTACAAGGAAACATACAATTTAACCATTTGGCACAACTCCGCTGATACTCGTCAACGTGATCATTCGCAATATCTCGATCAATTTTGATTCCGAACGCATATGGAATGTTCATATAGAAAACTAATTTTCCACTTGAAAAATCACCAGAAAAGGTCGGGTCACAAGACATGTAAGAAAGTTCTTGTTTGTTTACTAAACAGGTCAAGGGTATAGCTGTTTTCATTGATTGAAAGTTGTCATTGCTCACAAAGTGTAAGCATAGAGTCGAAATTTCGAATGTTCATCAGTGATCCAGTAAAACTTATTAATACGCTTCTTATACATACAACCACAAAAACGAATAGAAATGGGCAGTTTTCCCGTACTTATAATGCCCGTTTTTCATCAAAAAGGGAGAGATTACTTTTTATATAGGAACTACATTCGACTACACCTCGGAGGCTTACGTGTAATTTGTGGTGGTAAACATATAAGAGAAGAAAACGTGTTCAGATTTTCTTAAATGAGGATTTTGTGTTGTCATTTTGATAACAAGCTTAAAAACACATACTTCATGCAAATCGAATGATTATTTGCGGAGATAAGATTTTGTGAATACCAAGGACAATAGTCTGAAATCGACATTAGTCAGAGATATGTTTTGTACCTTTTACACTATCTTAATTGTCATACCAAAGGGCATTTCTTGTCAATACACCATATTAAATAGATCAAATGTTTATAACAGTCAATTGACATTAATAAAATATGCATTTTAGGTACAATTAGACGATGAATATGCCAATTTATGTCGATTTTCATGCCAAAATTGATGTTTAAGCACATTCTTCAAAATTGGTGGTACCATACCTTATTATAGTAGCGAATACGAGCTCATTAATGTCAAATATATCGCGAAAATCAAAATTGATACTAGCTGAACGCTACCAAGTCGAGTTTGAATGAGAAGGAATAATATTTTACCTTTTACACAATCTTCATATTTTCACAGTATCCTATTTTAGTGGGGTAGGGGAAAGATTTAGTGGTTTCATGCCTACCAAACCTAATGCCATACAGATTTAATTGATGCAAACATGTTGCACACATGCATCCCTACATATTGATAAACAAAAACATAGTTCAATTGCAAAGACTTTACAAACACGTCATTTTAAACACGAAAATAAATTGAAACTCAAAATTACGGCTTTTATAAACAAAATTGGATTAAAACGCTCAAAATCTATGTAAAAAAACTATGGAAAACTTATTTCTGAGCTTATTTTACCAATTGTTATCGGAAAAGTGTCCTTAGGTACGAATGTGAACGAGTCCTAATTACTGCACGTATCTCTTATAGGTATTATACCACTAATTATTTTCCCCATAGACACCAATGTTAAAGTGTCACATAGTAATGATTTGCTGCAAATTCAACTCAAGTATGGATAATGCAGCAGTGTAATGTTCATATAGAAAACTAATTTTCCACTTGAAAAATCACCAGAAAAGCAAGGGACATCTACATGTAAGAAAGTTCTTGTTTGTTTACTAAACAGGTCAAGGGTATAGCTGTTTTCATTGGTTGACTGTTGTCATTGATCACAAAGTGTAAGCATAGAGTCGAAATTTCGAATATTCATCAGTGATCCAGTAAAACTTATTAATACGCTTCTTATATATACAACCACAAAATCGAATAGAAACAGTAGGAACGCCAGCCCTATGGCGTATGAATATTTATCAAACAAGGTCACGTGATAAAATCGATAACAAAATGACATTATCGGGAAAATTGTCACTGGTCAGATTTCTTCACCTCTTATTTATAAACTGTGATTATAACAAAACACCATCACAGATCGTTGTTAAAGTAATAATATTCACAAACTACATTGGTCGAACAGAATTGGTGTACACTTCGTGTAATTCCCATTAATAGTTAAAGGTATTTTTCAAAGGGATGAATTTAGGTTGTTTTAAGGTTTAAATTGCCAAAAATGCGCTTTTAAATCAAAATCGATTTATTTTGTCATTTTAGAAGCGAGAATAAAAACAAATGCATGTACGCGTAGATAAATCTTTCCTCTGTTCATATGCAAATTTTTAATGAAATCGGAGACAAATACTTTTTTTTTCCCAAAATTAACTAACATGACCCACGGACTCAAAGACGGCATAATGCATATACATTTACAGACGCGACCGGGTACACAATAAATGAAATAATTCCATTATTTCAATACATATATTTCAAATGTATGTATCCATGCATTCCAGATTAAATTTCTGATCTATACATGCTTTTGGTTTATGCCGGAGTGCTCAGAATAGGTTTTATCAAACAAAATTGTAACGGTACGTCGGGAAAGGAAATGAGGATTGTGAACATATATGTTGCAGTGCTCATTTTCTGAATCCGAAAAAAATGCAAAACAATTAAGTTTTAACAGCGAGAATGAATTTTTTTTCACGAAAGTGTTCATTGACATGTCTACTATTAAAACCCAAAATTTAAAGTCAATCAGAAAAAAGTACTTTTTTTTCCCCAAAATTAACAAAGTACACCGTGTTCGCTAAAATATGAACAATCGCCTTTCGAAGTTAATGTACACGCGTGATATAAAACCATGAAATTGTGAAATCCTTTTTAAGAGATATATTGATTTCAACATTGTTCTGTATTTAATAAATTATTAGAGTAGAATGTTCACCGTTTTTCTCAAGGACACCATTACGGTAGTATCCCTGCAGCCCCGCCCCTCATTCCACCCCCACCACCCTCCATACCGTATTGATTAGGCTGCTAATGCGCAGTTTTAATCAAATTTGATTTATTTCATCATTTTAGAAGCGAGAGAAAAAAACAAAAGCATGTACGCGTAAATACATCTTTCCTCTGTAGATATGTAAAATATAAAAAAAATCGGAGGCAAGTACTTTTTTCCCCCGAAAATTAACAAAGTACACCGTAATCGTTTAAATACGCCGAATCGACGATCCAGATCGATCTTCGCACGGAATAAAATTGTGGAATTATGAATTCATTTATAAAGATAAATCGATTTCAGCATTGTTCAGTAGTTGTTATATTATTGATGTAGTATGTTAACAGTATTTATGAGAGCAACATTACGGTAGTATCCCTCCAACCCCGTGGGTTTCCCCACTCCAACCCGTACACACAATACGTTGTGTATTGCTGAGAATGCGCCTTTTATTCAAATCGATTTATTTCGTCATTTTAGAAGCGAGCATAATAACAAAATCATATAGATACATCTCTCCTCTGTATATATGTAGAATTTCAATAAACGGAGACAAGTACTAATTTAGTAACAGGACCGTCCGACCCAAAGACGGCAACATTCATATTCATTAAGGAAAGACGACCGACTACAGAAACAATTAAATAATTTCGTTATGTAAACACATATATTTAAAATGTATGTGTTCATGTATTTTACACTAATTTTTTTATCTATACATGCTTTGGGTTTATGTCAGAGTGGCCAATTTATTTTAACAAACAATGTTGCAACGGTATATCGGAAAATGAAATCATGATGGCGGCAACATACGTTGCAGAGTTAATTTTCGAAATCAGAAAAAGCGATAAACTAATATAAGTTTAACAGGCAAAAAGAAGTATATTCTTTTAACTGTTCGTTTAAAACTGAGGGGGCGACTCGAGTTTTAAAGAAAGCAAGATTGGCATGTGTCCCTTTAACCAAGTAAATAAATGACTGACGAGTAACATACATGATTATGTGTAGACTCGAAGATTTCATAACATAAACGTGGACATGACATTGTGTCAATGGAGCACTTGCCGGATTTGTGGTGTTGTGAAACACTGTACGCGTGAATCCAAAAAGTGCGGGTCGTTTATATTTATAGGGCATATATAGTTATATATATATATATATTTATATATATATATTATTCTTTTATATTTATATGGTCCCAGAACGCAGTCATACTCACTACTATATTGAAAGTAAATACTGAATATACATGTGCGGTGCGTTACGATTTGTAGTATTTGAAAACAGACATATTAAACATTTCCCTGAACATTTATTCTGCTGCCGAAGGCAGCAGACTCTTATATTACTTTAGTATTTGCACATGGTAAGGTAGTAATGAATAGTTTCTTTGAGTGCACATGGTAAGGTAGTAATGAATAGTTTCTTTTTATTGCCTCAAATGACGTTTCGTAGAGCAGTCTACTAAAGTGTAGAATGCGGCGATATTTCCGGTTTTTTTGCGGAGCATAATGAACCCGTAAGTGATTTTTATGGAATAATACCCATTTATAATGCGGTATTCCCGTAAATATCGCCGTGTTATACACTAGTCGATGGGTTTATTTTCCCGCGGTTTCACACCAGCGTTGTTTTCCATGCGCCATATTGTAAACAAAGCTGAATAAAACAGACGAAAAAACAATTGAAGAAAACTGATGCAACCATGGTAAGACATTTATTTGCGACAATGCACCAGGGAAGCAATAAATTCCAACCGTTTAACGGTGTACAATGCACGGCGATTGCATTGTTGGCGTTGTTTATGTTCTTAGACAATGCGCCAATGATCAGTCATTTGACCGTGTCCGATTTGGATAGAACTATTAATGAAGGAACTGATTTATATCGCTTTATAGTATCAGATGGATTGCGTGTTGGCTATTTAGCCCATTCAGACTTACCGACTAGTTTAGAGCAATGGGATGGACGGGAAGGTGATATTGTATACTTTCATGATCTATTCTATGGATCTACAGATCAAAACGTAAACATCGATGCAGGTGAATGGCAATTTTCAGATGCATTTGTGCAAGCAGCAGTTTTGTCTCCATATCAAATATTAACGTTCGCGGATAGTTCAATAGCTGTTTATTGTGACGTGGAACATGACATAGTATATGTTTTTGATTCCCATCAAAGGAATCAAATTGGGCTACAAGATCCCTATGGAAATGCAGTTTTGCTTACTTTTGAATCTTTTGATGAATTTTATTGTTATGTACATTCAGCATATGCAAATATGCGATTTGATTTGACGCCAGTTCATTTACCGTATCCTAGTTCATCCCAAAGGACTACTGAACTTGCAGACAATCTAAGCACAAATATGCGATTTGATTTGACGCCAGTTCATTTACCGTATTCTAGTTCATCCCAAAGGACTACTGAACTTGCAGACAATCTAAGCACAAGTTCATCAGTTAATGATG
This sequence comes from Cyrtodaria siliqua, assembly GCA_037043455.1. Classification (NCBI taxonomy): domain Eukaryota; kingdom Metazoa; phylum Mollusca; class Bivalvia; order Adapedonta; family Hiatellidae; genus Cyrtodaria; species Cyrtodaria siliqua. The sequence goes on along the minus strand of JAWPHD010018405.1, from coordinate 24,113 downwards.
TTATATCTCAAGAGTGCATTAGTGAAGATGGCAATAAATGTGCATATAATAATGTAATAAACATCAATTTCCATAATTATGTAATGAAAAACAATAAAAGTATTAGTCATAATAAAAAAAGAAAAAGAAAAAACAAGCCTATTGCGTGCAATGAAATGCCCAGTAATAGTACAACTGAAATGCATTCAATCAACAACTGCGTCCAAAATTTTGAAGAATGTTCAGGTAATGTCACTGTTAGTGAATTCTGTACAGTGAGCAATAATTGTTGCATAGATTTCTTAAATAGTGATAGCAGAATTAGAGAAAAAGCATCATTTGTATGTCTAAGTTGTAGAAAATTTACGCCAGTTGATTTACCGTATCCTAGTTCATCCCAAAGGACTACTGAACTTGGAGACAATCTAGGCACTAGTTCATCCGTTAATGATGTTGTATCTCAAGAGTGCGTTAGTGAAGATGGCAAGAAATGTGCATATAATAATGTAATAAACATCAATTTCCATAATTATGTAATGAAAAAAAATACAAGTATTAGTCATAATAAAAAAAGAAAAAGAAAAAACAAGCCTATTGCGTGCAATGAAATGCCCAGTAATAGTACAACTGAAATGCATTCAATCAACAACTGTGTCCAAAATTTTGAAGAATGTTTAGGTAATGTCACTGTTAGTGAATTCTGTACAGTGAGCAATAATTGTAGCATAGATTTCTTAAATAGTAATAATCATTCAGTTGAATATGAGGAGAAAATTAGAGAAAAACCATCATTTGTATGTATAAGTTGTAGAAAATTTCTTTTTATGGATCAGGTTTATACATTGCATAGGGAAGTAAATTTACATGGCGTTGCTTATAGAGAGGGAAGTGATTTTTGTTGTTTTTGTTTTCAAAAAGTATCGAAAGGGGAAATACCATACATTTCAGCTAAAATTAATTTATTAGACGTAGGTTGCATTCCTGAAGAATTAAGTTGTTTAAGCACTATTGAGAAGAGATTAATAGCTTTAATAGAGGTTTTTATGACGGTTATTATTTTGCCAGGTGGTCAGTTTGCAGAAAAGGGTTTAGTGTTAAATTTACCAAATAATGTGCAATGCATTGCTAACCAATTGCCAAAGAATATTTATGAATCAAGTTTGTTAACAGTTAATTACCTGCATAACTCCCACTACAGTGCTACTGATTTCAATTATTGTGTGTCTGGCATAAAATTAAAAAAAGCGTTACACTGGCTTCATTCTACCAATATATTGTACAGCAATATCACCATAGCTAGCCATGAATTTGAAAATAGTGCAGATATGGTCAATATTGGAAACTCTGACATACAGAATATGGATTTTTGTACTACAACTCCTTTAAATAATACAGCTCCCAATTTTTCCATAGCAACATTTTTGTTGGAAGGTAGTATAAATGTTCCTCATATAACAGACCCTCCAGTTAATGTCTATGATCTTGAGTCTGGAGAAGAAATGGCATTTCCATGGTTGTTTCCAAATGGAAAGTTTGGTTGTAACTTTAAAAGATCTATGAAAATTCCAAGATCAATGTATTTTAAGTGTAGGTTATACAACGAAAAAGGTCATTTTAGGAAGAATATGACCTATTTGTTACATGCTGCAGTATCTTACAATATGTCTTTGTTAAAATCTGAAATAAACATTAATATGCGAATTAGAAAAGGTGATACAAATTCAGAAATAATCACTGCAGGTGACATACGAAATTTGAATGAAAATCCTAGTTTACATGAAAATTCATACATGTTTATGAAGAACATTAGAGGTACAGTAGCATACTTTCGCAATCAGCTTTACAATCTTTTGGCTATGTTTAAATCCTTAGGACCTCCAACACTATTTATGACTCTATCGGCTGATGACATTCATTGGCCAGAATTGGGAATGTCATTACATGACATTGATTATGATAATGCATATCATCGAAGTAGCTTTATGCCTGGAATGAGATCAGATCCCCTTATGACTGCCATCCACTTTGAAAAACGATTCAAAGCACTAATGAAATATGTTATAAATGGGCGCAAAAAACCACTAGGACAAGTAAAAGATTATTTTGCTCGTGTAGAGTTTCAAAATAGGGGCAGTCCTCACATACATATGTTCTTCTGGATTAACGGAGTCCCTAACAATATAAATTCTTCCACAATTCCAAGACTTCTGCAATATATTGATACAACAATTCATTCTTTTCTTCCTAACCCAGAAATTGATAGAGAACTTCATGATCTGGTTTTGAAATTGCAGAAACACTCCCACACATCATATTGTACTAAATTGTACGGATCAAAGTGTAGATTTGGATTTCCAAAACCGCCTTGCAATACTACACACATTGTTAACCATATAAATCTCTCCAGTAAAAGTAAAGGCAAATTTTATCAAACGCGTCGATCATTTACAGAGTCTATGATAAACAGCTATAATCCCACAATACTTAGACATTGGAGAGCAAATATGGATATTCAGATGATTTGTAATGCTGAGGGTGCTGCTTATTATGTTTGCAGTTATATATGTAAATCTGAGCCTGATGAACTCAAAAACGCTTTAGGAAAACGTATACATCAAGTCTTCAGAGACAATCCATCGATTCCAAAGCATGTACGATTATTTAAAATTGGACTTGTGTGTTGCGTCATCGCAGAATGAGTAGTCAAGAAGCAGCATATAGGTTAAGTAACCTTAACCTCATTCATACAAGTCGTAGATTTATTTATCTAAATACACGCCAGCCTTTGAAGCGATATAAAATGTTAAAAAGTAAAAAAGAGTTCGAAGATTTACCAAATGACTCTACAGATATATTTCATAAAAACTCAATTGATTACTATGATAATAGGCCTACAACAATGAAAGAAGTCTGCCTTTTTTATTTTTGCTCATGGTATATGAAATGTCCTAAACCTAAAAATCACTCAAAAAAGCATGTTCTGGAGCGAATTTTTATTGATAAATATGATGTCTGGATGAAAAAATGCCGATCGCCCTGTGTAGTGAGATTTCCAACTTTCCCACCTTCTTCAGAAGACTACTTTTATGCTATGCTATTATTGTTGTTGCCACATACATCTAAAGAGGAACTTATACAACCATATTCAACTTTTAAAGATGCATTTGTGCATAAACAACACTTGTTTGATAAATCAATTGATTTCACATATTTTTCATTTGTTGAACAAGTTGAAAATACCATGCGACAAATAATGCTTGCTGAGGAATTTTCCAACACATCCATTGAAGAAGATGCTTTAAATGTGTCAAGAATTATTTCTGATGACACAGTAGAAAGACTTTGTTCTTCTTTACTTCTTAACAATAACATCGACAATGAAAATACAACAGATGTGCCCAAAAATCAAGATGAACTCTTTGAAGATGATGTTCACATGCATTCTTTACAATGCTCTATGTCTGTACAAGAATTGCATGACAGTATTCAACAAATGACTTCATCACAAGTTGAGGCAATAACATACATAATGCACAAACATGAAAAGAAATCTTTACCTTTTTATTTATTTATAACTGGTGGTGCCGGAGTAGGCAAAACATTTACAACAAAAGTTATTGTTGGATACTTACAACTATTTACTGCAACAGTGGTGGGAAGTTCTCCTGTTATAGTATGTGCCCCAACTGGTACTGCAGCAAATAATATAAATGGACGAACATTGCATTCGGTATTTCGAATTCCAGTTTGTGACTTCCTGGAATATAGCACTGTCTCCAGTCTTTCTCTTAAATATTTAAGGAAAGTGTTTCAAAATGTACAGACTGTTGTTATAGATGAAATAAGCATGGTCAGTGGAGAAATGCTGTCCTTCATTAGCAGACGCTTGTCCGAGATAAAAGATAATAACTCTGTTTTTGGAGGATGCAGTGTCATATGCGTTGGAGATTTTTTCCAGTTAAGACCTGTAAAGGGAAGTTTTCCTTTTGAAAACCCTTTGCTTTGGGAACTTTCCATGCAGTTTTCTTAAAACAAAATATCAGACAAAAATCTGACCACTCTTATTTCTCGTTATTGAATCGTGCTCGAGTTGGTGTACTTACTAATTCTGACATAGATTTATTAAAATCAAGGTTACTGCAGGACACAAATGATCACAATTCAGAAATTCTACATATGTATCCAACTAGGAAGCAAGTTGAAGATTACAATAACCTTCAGCTTTCAAGAATGAACAATTCATTATTAAAAGACATTCCTGCAAATCACTTTTTCTCAGAATTGGATGAAAACCCTTTTGGTCTTGTAATTAATGAATATATCCCTTTTGATAATAGATTAGCTGGTGGTTTGGAAAGAACACTTAGAGTTTGTGTTGGTGCTCGGGTTATGCTGATAAGGAACATTAACACAGAACAAGGATTAGTAAATGGGGCAATGGGAACTGTTACACATTTTCAATTTACAACAGCAATTGTACCTATCGCAATACATGTTTTGTTTGACGATTGTAAAGTCGGCACGTCTTCTATTATGAATTCATTTTACAATAGAACACATAATTCTGTTTGTATAAATTCAATTGATCATGAATTCATTTATAAAGGTCGTCACATTGTTAGAAATCAATTTCCTTTGATCCTGTCATGGGCATGTACTATTCATAAGATGCAAGGCATCTCTTTAACCTCTGCAGTTATAGACCTTGGTTCCTCTGTGTTTGACAAGGGTATGGCGTATGTTGCATTGAGTAGATTAAAATCACTTTCAGGGTTGATTCTGTTACATTTTGATCCATCCAAAGTTCAAGCATATGAATCTGTTATTAAGGAATATGATCGTCTGAGAACTCGCCATTCACACAATTAAAATATATAACATATTGCAATTAATAAATATAACCGTCTGAAATCTCAACATACAGACACTTAAAATACTTAAAGAAACACATGTCAATCTTGCTCCTGCATTTAATTATCCTCCATCATATATGTGTACTTTAAAACTGCTTGCATATAATTTAATAAAAGCTTCTCATTTCAATTTTCTTCATTGTTTTAACTGTTTCTTTGCTTTTTTTAAATCATGATTTGTGCAATATTATAAAAAGTTAAAGTAATATGTAACAACAACTTCCTTTGAACTATTATAATGTCAATGACGGATTTCAATCCCACTGGGAGCTGTACTTGTGAGGAAGTGTCAATTCTTATGGATGGCAAAAGGTGTACAGTACTGGTTCTACCCAGGAAAAGTGGATGGTCTGCCTACACCACCAAAAAACTTCCATCCTATATAACCTTACATGTGTTGAAAATAACATAAAACACCATACAAATAAAGAAATATTATTAATTATTGAACAAATGCAAGTTAAGACAAATATTAATAGCATCCCAGGAATTTTTAAAAAATCTAGATTGCCATGTATCCCTTTAACAGTAACATATTGCAATTAGCCAATATGACCATCTAAAACCTAAATAATATACAGCATTAATTACTATTTAACTTTACGCACATCATTGTCCTTCATTAATGCTTTTGGGCCTTTCACTATTAATTTCAGGTTAAAAGGATTACATCAATATGTGTTGTTTTTACACAAATACCCTTTTTAACTCGAAATTATAGAAGCTTTTGTGGGGGGGGGGGGGGGGGAAGGGGGGGGGGAGGAAACACAATCATAATTTTTCCTGAAAAACATTTTGAACAACAATAATGCCAGATAAAATATGTGTGGTTCCAGTAACATTTTGGGAAAGGGGGCAATTAGGCATGTAGGTTGGAAAAACCAGACATCAGCCGGAAATTCAACATGGCCGCTAAGGCTAAAAAATTAAAAAATAAAAATTAAAAAAATACATTTATAACCACTACTTCTTGAAAACTACAAGTGATGTTGATATCGGATTTTTCTCTAAAATGATCAGCATGACATGATGTTGGTCCTTGTTGAATCCATATTAAACATGGTTGCCAAAGCATTGAACGAAGAAACTTATACAAATAACTATATCATTTAAATAACGACATTGAAGTCAATACCTTACAAACTAAACAAATAATCTATCAATAAACACTGCAGTATTGCTTTATATTTCAGGAAACTTTAGCTATCAATAAACACTGCAGTATTGCTTTATATTTCAGGAAACTTCATCTAACCAAAGCACTACAGTTACCATTGAAGTAAAAGTAGTAAAAAAATCTAATGAACTGATACATTATAAAAACAACAATAGAGATTTGTTCTATTTCAACGTCATCGGAGTAAGAGGAAGAGACATATACCACATTCGTATATACCAAAAGAACAAATTTTCTATGGTGATGGTCGACAGATCTTACAAAATAGCGAATGCTGTAAAAAAAGCTGAGAACATCTTATGGGCAGTTGGCACTACAACTATCTCCTTCTGTGGAATAGTAGAGACTGATGATGATATACTTATTCCAAAACTACCAGAAGACACGCCAGTAGACGGTGACAACTTGACACTAGCACAAGCCCTTGCAAGCTCTGCCCCAACAAAAGCAACTGTCATGGGAAAAGTTCTCAAGGTTGGATTTTTTTCTTTCTATTTCAGTTGTTTTTAAGAACAAGACATGAAAAGTACTTTCTTAATAATTACACAGCTTTAGATAAGGTTTGTATCTGCATAAAGATTTCTAAGATTAAAATCAAGGAGACCGCCATCATGCTTACCATAGGTGTCTCTAACTATCAAGATTCTCCCCACGTACTTTCGTGCTTTTTCTTCAAAGAAATGGGAAAACATATTTAGGGTTGGCGAAAACGGTCCAAAAAATTGGGTTGGTCAGGTAACTGTTTATGTTTACATCTTAAAACGTGTTGAAACAGTGTATACTATATAGGTATTCTAATCCAGTCTATGTATTTCTTTCCTGTGATTTTTTCCCGCAAATAAATCAAAAAAGTATCGTCAGATAAAAGTGTTAATCAGGTGAACAAAAGTGTAAACATCAATTACAAAAAAAGTAATGAGTTGCCTTTCCATGAATGAAAACATTTCTTCAGAAACAGTCGTTTTGGCAAATATTTCTTGATTTAATTTACCAATGTCTTCCAAAGTCAAAAAAACACACACTCAAACTGTACAATAGCACATATCGATACTTACGTCACCAACAACAAAATATTGTGCCATTGAACAATCTAAGGTCAATCAAATTCAATACATTCCCGAGGATATCAGGTAGGCCATAATCCAATTGTAACCAATTACTCATTGTAGTTTTGCATTCAATTGTCCATTACTAATCACTGCAAATATTTCAATAAAACTTCAACTATAACTCAAATAAACCTAGTAAACAGCTTTTACAGTGAAATATTTACACATACTTCCATCATCTACAAACAGTACATAATGTTTTTTTGATCTCTTCCTTTAGGTGTCACCTATGAAGTATCGCCAGGATGGCAATCTAGCTGTCAAATCACTCATGCTTAAAGACCATTCAACAATTGCCAAAGTCTGTCTTTTTGGTGATCATGCCAAGCAACCTTTCCATGAGGGTGACATGTTGAAAGTGACTGCCGTGTATGCAAAGAAGTACATGGAAACCATGCAGCTCACTGGAACACCAGGCAGTAGTTGTGAGGTAATTGTTCATAGGTCATCATAAATTAATATAGGCATATTTTATGTATAACCCCATGGCAACCGCTTCAAATTTTTCATTTCAAGTATGTGTTCATTCATTCTACTTTTGAAATGCACATTATTCATCACAGGTTAAATTTATCACTGCCAAACTCTAAAAATGCAAGTTGATTTGACAATTTCAAGGAAAAAAAGTAGATGGAAACCATGCAGCTCACTGGAACACCAGGCAGTAGTTGTGAGGTAATTGTTCATAGGTCATCATAAATTAATATAGGCATATTTTATGTATAACCCCATGGCAACCGCTTCGTATTTTTCATTTCAAGTATGTGTTCATTCATTCTACTTTTGAAATGCACATTATTAATCATAGGTTAAATTTATCACTGCCAAACTCTAAAAATGCAAGTTGATTTGACAATTTCAAGGCGAACTGTTCAGCACTTGCAAAAACTGTGACTGCATATCTTTCCTAAATGAAATTATCATGATTAATGAATTGATGAAATAATGACGTCAGTAAATTGTTGTCTTTTACAACATAATCTTACGAGTTTTATAGAACATACACATTATTATACACAAAAATGTTTTACACCTGAAGCACAAAAAACAGCAGTAAGAATGCATGTTTGTGAGTTGAAAATATTTGCACTTGGAAAAAAAGTATGTATCTAAAAAAGTTCAACTTTACCCCTGAAATTCATTTTTCGTTTATCACTCTTTTAAATTTATTATGCTTCTTCAATCCATTACATTTCAGTTCCTTCCAAATGATGTCACAATAGAATCTCCACCACACTACACTGTAAATGATGTGGACTTCAAGGAAGATCTATCAGATGTTGAAGACATAACTTTAACAGACTTTTACGACATTGATGTTTATCGTTGTTGTGCAAAGAAAGGTATACAGCAATCTATGTCTAGTATTTATGGCCCATGCACATTTTAAAATAGGGTAGGATAGAAAACATGACATGATGTTGGTCCTTGTTCACAACTATTTTCATTCAACTTATGCAAAATGATATTTGCGATAGTCCCTCTCAGGTTTGTGTTTTTTGCGGCCGCCAGTCATCCAAAATGGGCACCATAGCTAAAATCAGGTCAGATTTAAATAAATTTCAAAGGACATCTCCTTGTAAACCACTTATTCCATTCTTGTGAAATATCACATACATGTTCCTTCGGTTACCCTCTATCAAGTTTGTGTTTTTCATTATCATTAAATAATCCAAATTATTCAAAATGACCGCCACGATAATCCAAAGTTTACATAGAGTTATATATAGCAAACATGTTTCTTCGGTTGACCTCTATCATGTTTATGTTTTTCAATCACATCATACAAGTAGAGCGTCGACAGGCCCTCTTGCGCCTCTTGTTAAAGTTACTATAAACAATTTAAACCATGAAAACACCATCCCTTCCAATTTGTTTCCTGCATAATTTATCATACCACAGCACTTCAACCTACTACGTACACAATTACACATCAGTACTGTTACAACCCAACTCCCCAAATTATGCTTTTATTCACTTAATTTTTTAATATTAATATTTCTTCAACAGGCTGTAAACAGAAGAAGTATATCCATGAGCAGTGTCCAGTATGTCACAGTTCAGATTCAAATGACCAAACCTTTCGGACCACATTCAACTTTACCAGTGCCAATAAAACAGATGAGAAAACCACGATTTTCCAACAAACGCTAGAACGAATACTTCATGCAAATTTAAACAACAAGTCACAAACTGAACTTATTGATACAATTGCATCTAAATTGCCCATACAGTTCAGAGCAGCAGTCACGCCTTCAAACAACTTTTTCAACATCCAGTGAAAACAACCAATGAACACTACTGTTGTGAATATTCGGCCAGTAATATACAAGTCTACCAAAAAAAAACTTTTCAAGTGGTAACAATTACTCAAACTTTGCTACAACCACTATTCTTGTTTACATCGACTTCTATAGTATTGCTACACAACTGACAGTATAATTAACAACACATTTAAAAAACAAAAGTTAGTGATCACTACCTTTTCCAAAACTACAGTACATATCCTCATTGTAAACCTACTTCAAGTCACACTTACCAAGTTAAAGGTACATGCTATACATATATGATATATTGAACTTAAATAAGTATTTTAACAAACAAAAGTTGGTGATCACTACCTTTTCCAAAACTACAATACATACCTTCATTGTAAACCTACTTCTAGTCACATTTACCAGGTTAAAGGTATGTGAGGTTAAAGGTACGTGCTGTACATATATGATATATTGAACTTAAATAAGCATTTTAAGAAACAAAAGTTAGTGATCACTACCTTTTTCAAAACTACAATACATACCTTCATTGTAAACCTACTTCTAGTCGCATTTACCAGGTTAAAGGTATGTGACGTTAAAGGTACATGCTGTACATATATAATATATTGAACTTAAATAAGCATTTTAAAAAACAAAAGTTACTGATTACTACCTTTTTTTAAACTACAATACATATCTTCATTGTAAACCTACTTCTAGCCACACTTACCAGGTTAAAGGTACATGCTATACATATATGATATATTGAACTTAAATAAGCATTTTAAAAAACATAACTTACTGATCACTACCTTTTTCAACACTATGGTACATATATAAATTGTAAACCTACTTCTAGTCACACTTACCAGGTTAAAGGTATGTGGTATACATATATATTGAACTCAATGTTTCTTTTTATTAATTGTCAAGTAACAATTTTTAGCTCTACTGCCCGAAGGCCAGCAGAGATTATGCGATGCCGAGTTGTCCATCATCCATCCATCGTTAACCTTTGTCTCATTCAGACGATACAGCCTTCATTTTTCATCTGATCTTTACCAAACTTTACCACATGTTTCATGTCAATGAAACCTCACACAGTTTCTACAACCAGCCAAATCACACCAGTAACAGCGTAATTATGGCTCTTCATTTACTTAAAAATGCTATATTTCCCATCGTTATCCAATCTTTACCAAACTTTATTAACCTTTACCAATTTGTTAATGTCAATGATAACTCCAACATCACAAATCAGCCAAATCGTACCACTAAAAACAGGAGTTATGGCCCTTCATTTCATTAAAAGTCCTATATTTTACCTTGTTAAGGCAATAGCACCTTAATTCTTCATCTGATCTTACCAAACTTTAGCAGATTTTTCTTTTTTGCTTTTATTATTTTTTTACATTTTTTAATTCCTACTTTGTTTTTTCATTCTTATTTTCTTCTTGCTTTTTATCATCTGTACTGCCCAAAGTCGAAAACCAGCCAGATTGCACCAGTAACAGCGGAGTTACAGCTCTTCATCTAGTTAAAAATGCCATATTTTCCCTCTTTTAACACTATAGTCACTCGCTTCATTGATGTTATAACAACCATATTAGCCAGTAGAGCATCCACAAGCCCTCTTGGGCCTCTTGTTTATTCATGTACTTTTAGTATTTCATTTCATTTTGTTTGTTATGACAGTTTTTTATCCATGTCATTTATAGTTTATCACTTTTTTACTTTGTCAACCATGTAATTAATCATTTCTCAATAGTTTTATATCACTTGTTATACATCATTTTTCATAATAGTTTCATATCCATAAAGTTTATCACTTGCTATAGATCATTACTCATAATAGTTTTATATCCATGTTGTTTATCACTTATGGCCCCATGTGGTTCCCGGGATCCCCATTTCATCATGAGGCAAAGGGTTAGGCACAGGGGTAAAATCCCTCCAAAATCATATTCATTTTATCATTTTTTGTTCATGTTCATTAAAGGTCTTCATCATGATCACTGCATTGTTTCAGGTGCTATCTTACTCGCATCAAAAGAGCAATGGCAGAAAAACAATAACGTGGCTCCAGCGTAAATGGAGTTTCTACAATAGAATTTGCAGCAACTCTGCAGTTCAGGCTCAAAAGGTTTTAGACCCATTTCCCATATTTTATCTCAATGTACATGGAAGATGAGCCTAGCATGTTCATGCCTGTTTGGCACCATATAACCTTTCTATGTGTTGGTGACCCTTAAAACCCAATAAAATTCAATTAAACTTGCTATAGTCCATTTTATATCCACGAAATTAATTATTTCTCATGCTTTTTTATTCATGTCATCATTTGTCATAGTGCTTCCAGGGACTCCATTTGCTCACGCGGCAAACAATAGAGCCACTACAGATCCCTTTGGACAAATAAACACAGGGGTAGAATCCCCCCAAATTCATGTTTATTTTATCATTTTTTGTTCATGTTCATTAAAACTCTTCATCATGATCCCTGCATTGTTTTAGGTGCCATCTTGCTCACATCAAAAGAGCAGTCACAGAAAAACAATAAACGTGGCTCCACCGTACATGGAGTTTCTACGATACAATTTGCAGCAACTCTGCAGTTCAGGGTGAGCAGGTTCTAGGCCCATTTTCCATAATTTTATCTCTATGTACATGGAGGATGAGCCTGGCATGTTCATCCTTCTTAGGCGCCATATAACCTTTCCGTATTGGTGCACCTTAAAACCCAATTCAATCTTTTTATATCGACTTTATCATTTTGTTCTACTGCTTTTTCATACATGTAATTAATCATTTTTATCATGCTTTTTTATTCATGTAGTTCATCATTCATTATAGCACTTTTGCATGCATGTAAATCATTTCTCATGCCTTTTCATCCATGTAATTAATCATTTCGCATGTTTTTTTTACGTGTTGTAAAACACCATTTATTCATTCATTTTTATCTTTTTTATTCATGTAGTTCATCATTCATTATAGCACTTTTGCATGCATGTAAATCATTTCTCATGCCTTTTCATCCATGTAATTAATCATTTCGCATGTTTTATTCATTCATTTTTATCCATTTACCATTTATTACAGTGTTTCTTTATTCATGTAATCATTTGTCATAATAAAGTATGGCTTGATGTTATTCCTTGTCGCAAATTATTTTGATGCGACATTAAACATGGCTGCCAGCCTCCATCTTTGTTTACATACAGTTATATAAAGAAAACTCTTAGCGACTACTCCTCTTAAACTACTCAACGGATTTTCATGAAACTTCACACAAATGTTGCTCTTGATGTGTAATTGATCCTAGCAAAACTTCAGGTTGGCCATAAATCCAAGATGACCACCACAGCTAAAAATACATTTTCAAAAAACAAGTTTGTAGCAACTACTTCTTGAAAACTGTAACTGATATTGATATGGTACTTTTTCTAAAATGATCACTATGACATGATGTTGATACATGTCAAACATTTTTTTGATTTCACGTTCAACATGGCTGCCAGCGGCCATCTTTGTTTACATAGTTATATAATGATAACTTGTAGCAACTTCTCCTCTGAAACTATGTAACCAATTTTCATAAAATTTCACAGGAATGCTGATCTAGCTATCAAAAACCTATCACAGCTTCAACATCATTCACCTCTTGTTCAACTTACAATTTTGGTTAACTTCTGCATTAAGATCAATTTTTTTCATGCTCTTACAGCTACAGCTTCCAAACTTTGCTTACTTATTCTACATCATAACACCACACACCAAATCAAGTTTCATAACTCTGTTGCAATTTATAGTTACATATTAAGGAAGACAAACAATTCTACTTTGACATAATTGTGTCTCTGGTATTCCATCTTTTCGATCAAAATATACACTTCGTGTTTTTAGCTCTACTGATCAGAGATCAGCACAGCTTATGCCGTGGTGCGGTGTCCGTCGTCCGTCTGTCTGTCCGTCCGTTAACTTTTTTTTTGTAGCGACTACTCCTCTGAAACTACTGAATGGATTTTCATGAAACTTTACAGAAATGTTGCCCATGAAGTCTAGTTGATCCTAGCAAAAATTCATGTTGATGTGAAATCCAAGATGGCCGCCAAATCTAAAAATAGGTTTTTAAAAAAAAGTTTGTAGCGACTACTTCTTGAAAACTCTAAGTGATATTGATATGGGACTTTTTCTAAAATGATCAGCATGACATGATGTTGGTCCTTGTCTAAAATCGTTTTGATTCAACGTTAAACATGGCTGCCAGCGGCCATCTTTGTTTACATAAAGTTATATAATGAAAACTTGTAGCGACTACTCCTCTGAAACTACTTGACGGATTTTCATAAAACTTCACAGGAATGTTGCTCTTGATGTCTAATTTCAGGTCGGCCGGAAATTCAAGATGGCCGCCACGGCTAAAAATAGATTTAAAATAAATAAATTTGTAGCGACTACTTCTTGAAAACTGTAAGTGATATTGATATGGGACATCTTCTAAAATGATCAGCATGAGATGATGTTGATCCTTGTCAAAATTTATTTCGATGCAACTTTAAACATCTTTGCTTACATAGAGTTATATAGTAAAAACTTGTAGCGACTACTCCTCTGAAACTACTTGGCAGATTTTCATGAAACTTTACAGGAATGTTGCTCTTAATGTCTTATTGATCCTAGCAAAATTTCAGTTCAGCCAAAAATTCAAGATGGCCACCACAGCTAAAAATAGATTTTTAAAAAATAAGTTTGTAGTGACTACTACTTGAAAACTATAAGTGATATTGATATGGGACTTTTTCTAAAATGATCAGCATGACATGATGGTTATCCGAGTCGAACATTATTTTGATTCGACGTTAAACATGGCTGCCAGTGGCCATCTTTGTTTACATAGAGTTATATAATGAAAACTTGTAGCGACTACTTCTCTGCAACAACTTAACGGATTTTCATGAAACTTAAAACTAATGTTCCTCTTGATGTCTAATTGATCCTAGCAAAATTTCAGGTCGGCCGGAAATTCAAGATGGCCACCATGGCTAAAAATAGATTTTCAAAATACAAGTTTGTAGCGACTACTTCTTGAAAACTAAAAGTGATATTGATATGGGACTTTTTCTAAAATGATCAGCATGACATGATGTTGGTCCTTGTCAAAAATCGATTTGATTCGATGTTAAACATGGCTGTCAGCGGCCATCTTTGTTTACATAGAGTTAGTTATATAATGAAAACTTGTAGCGACTACTCCTCTGAAACTACTTCACGGATTTTCATGAAACTTCGCAGGAATGTTGCTCTTGATGTCTAATTGGTCCTAGCAAAATTTCAGGTCGGCCGGAAATTCAAGATGGCCGCCACGGCTAAAAATAAATTCTCAAAAAACAAGTTTGTAGCGACTTCTTCCTGAAATCAAAATCAATCAGTAGAGCTTCAAGGTCATTGACCTCTTGTTTTGTATATTATTTTTAAGTGCTGCTGCGAATGCGCAGACTTCTTGTTTATTTTTAGTATTTTATTTCAATTTTGCATTCTTTGTTGTTTCTCAATAAATTTATATTTTATCTTGTTTTATTTTATTTCTTTAAACCTGACATATTCCTAAGGCTCAACAGTCACCTATTTTGACAACATTTTGTCTGCCGTCCTCATTCTTAAGTTTTATCTGGAGATGACTTCAAAACTACTGATAGCACTGCAATCAAACTTCACACAACAAATTTCAAAGCACAACAAAAACAACTGCTTGCATTTCTACCACTTCACAGGTCAACAGTCATGTTTATTTATTTCTCGGCAGCTTTTTTACGCTTGCGTAAAACCTTGCTTGTACTATATTCATAGAAGTATTATTTCCTGGAAAAAAAATACATGTTTGTTTTCAGCAGTTGAAATCTACTATATTCTGCGAATATTGCTATTTTGAAAATTTGAATACGTCTGTTTTCATCAAATAGCATGTTTTGTTTGTTTTAATATATATATTTTTTAATTTATGATTTAAAAAAAAAATGGATGATCGGAATATGTCTTACACACTGTTGAATCCTGTAATTTAACAACAAGTGGTTTGGTTCACAGGCGACAGTATCGGTGAACAAAACCACTTGTTTTACTGGATTCAACATTGTGCAAGAAAATATTCATATATTATACCATTAATATTATAACATGTGTGTTGTAACATATGCTTATCCTTGGATAGTGGATGTCTGCAGGGAACTTGACCTTTTACCTAAAAATCAAACGATCATCCTCTTTCCACTGTCCAACAATGAAGTTTCATGAAATTTGCTTTAGGTAAGAGAAAAAACTGTGTGGGCAATACTTTTCATTTTCCGGTCATGGTAACGGACCTTTCAACTACTGACTTCAAAATAAACAGGGATTATCATTTTACCAAAGGCATTTAAAGTATGAAGTTTTATGAAATTAGCTTCAGAGAAAGTAATAAAGAGTTTGTACAAAGTTTCGTCAAAATCCAACAAGGAGCGCAGACAAGATTTGTGACAGACGAACGGAAAGGCCAAATCTAATCTGTCTCACCTACCACTTTGTGGTGGAAGACATAATTATAAAGACAATATTTTAGTTCATATGTATACTTTATTAAGCAAATAATTGAGCGAACATAAACTTCAGCATTGACTCTGGCCAGTGGTGTACATGGAGTCTTCTTCCACATGACGTGCAGACTGAAAGAAAAGAAAGACATAGAATTTAATATAAGTCGAGCAGAGTATTCAATTTGAATCGAGTGTTGCGAGAGGGATCTAGGGCATATTTAGGGGAATGGGACAGTTTAAAATTTAATTATTGTTTAACGCCTCATCAACACGTTGTTTAGGTTATTTCGAACCGCCCGAAAGAGAGGAGGAAAGATACATAGGCATCCAGGAACCCTGCCCTACGCTTATTACCGATTAGATACCTATGGTTCTTTAACGTGCTTGGAGGGAGGACATACTCCGATACACAGGACCACCCGGTTTACGTTCCCATCAGACGAACGAGGCTAGCAGGACACATCGAAGTAACCCAGTGGCGCCAGTAAGAATTGAATCCGTGTTCACTGGATTCAAAGCCGATATGCTATAAACGTCCCTTGACCAAAACTGAGTAAATGGCACATCAAGTAAAGGGTCAATACATATTATATTGTGTATCATACGAGTATATGATTGAACTGACATGATTATAGAACCATTTTAATGTATGTTTCACCCAACAGTACAGCAAGAATCTATTATAAGGAAAGTTAAATCTGACAGAGGGTGCAATGTTCTATAAGCCATTTTTACTAGAAGGGGAATAAAATACAAGTATGGCCAAAAATCTAAAATTGTTAAATTTTACACGTTTTGTTCATAGGATATTTTACTTTAATGACTTAGTAAGGTCATTTTACATGGGGAGAAAACATTAATATACAACTATTTATTTTCTCTCTCAAAACCTGGTGATGCCGCTAGTTTTAGAAATAAAACATGATTAAATAGGGCAGTTGAGAAGACACTTTTGTAGATGTGTGGTCTGTTCTGATGTGAAAATGTGTAAAACAGACACAAGATTGGAAATTTGCTCTGTGTCCCTTTAATAAATTGAGGACCCATCACATAGACCAATTAGATGATGTTAAAGGGACACACGGCAATCTTGAAGTATTTATCAAGCTTTAACATTAGCATCTCCATTTGTTAACCTGGTAACATGTTAAATTTAAACCTGCTTGCATTAAAAGTTAAATAAATTATTATAGGTGCACTATTATCAACAGTAAGTAATGTGTAAAACAATTTCTTCTGAACTATTCTAATAAATAATATTAATGATGCACAAACTATGCAGAAAAAAATTAACCGAACTCCAGAAGTTTTAAACAAATAAAGACTGCCTAGTGTCCCTTTAACACAACTTGTTTTCGCATGTATCCAGTACATGTAGTTTACACGAGCTCATATGACAATCACGCTGCACTATCACTGAAATATTTTTACTCTAACTGTGAACAGCACCGTGCAAGCATAACACAAGCTCCATTTAAAGAACTACACAAGTGCAAACAATTTTTAAAAAGGCTCTTACCTCCATATGATCCAATGGCATTTAATACGGCTTGACATTCTGAAGTCGTCAGTATCAATTCACTTAGAGCTGCTCAAGGGCACGATTCACATTTGAGACCTCTCTGAAAACAACATCAATCCAATGTCAATGATCAAACAGACATAGTTTATCCTTTGTTGTACATAATGTAACATATTTAAAAAAGAAAAGATAAAATAACTAAATTGAATAAAGCATGAATACTACTTGTGCTCAATAACACTGTTAATGTAATAAAAACATCTCTCATCATTCATTATACATGTAAAATATAATGTAGCCCAACTGGAGATCCATTAAAAACATTGTTCCACTTTCACAGCATATTTCCAGCCCATGGAATAGTCATTTCTTTTGAGACACACTGGAGGCAAGCGTAGTAGCTACACCGCCTTAAAGGCTTTTAAGTGAAATGTACTTTCTCGAAATTGCGTTGTTTTTTTCGCAACAGAATGTAAATAAATGTAAATTCAAAATCACTTCCTTGCCTCAAAACTTTACTGTACATAAATATGAATCTGACCGATTTCAGTCAAATGTCTATGGCAGATTACATTGTTTCAATGGTAGTTGTATCGGGTTATGTATTCACGAATGTGCGAGAAAATGGGGATAACGCTAACGATATAGAGACAACGCTAACTATTTACATTCATGCATCTGAGGGGTGGGGGTGGAGGGGGTTTCTAGTTTTCTTACCCCCTCCTTGTTTTCGGTATGCAAGCTCCATCTACCCCCAAACCCCCATCTACCGTACTTGGGTGGGGGCGGGGTGCGGGGGACATTGATAGCATTTCTACTAGCAATTGTTTTATTCCACGAAACGTTCTACAGTTTACAGTACATCCAGTTACTGGAAAGATCGGAGTACACGAAAAACACTTATAGTGATTATGAACTTTCTATTATACACTATACACTACTTTTTTAGGCACTGTATTTGGCCAATGTCTAAATATGCACGATCTAAAAGGGGTGTGTACTGTTTATTAACAAACACATTTTAATGACAAAACAAATACCTTGATCATGGACCTCCAGCAGCAGATAATAATCCCAAATCCAACTTGCAACAACATGTCAATTTCACGTGTAAAGTTATGTCACGGTGACCTGTCAGTCACCAACACTGCATCGTGTTGACACATAATGGGACGTTATTTCGTCCGGTAAGGTATTAGTTTTTACATAATCTACGGTATGAAACACTGTACGCGTGTTGTTAGACTCCATAGGTACCCGTAGTGCTCGCCGACGTAGCGCGCCCAATTTCGGGTGTAAAAAAATGGCGTCTGTTTTAGTTGAAAATTCGTAAAATAGTCCGTAAAATACAAAGAAATAGTCCATGTTCGCGGAGTTAAAATGCGAACAGAACTGATATGTTATAGGTCCGTGGCGTTCCTACTGAAATGGGCAGTTTTCCCGTACTTATAATGCCCCTTTTCACCAAAAAGGGAGGGATTACTTGTTATTATAGGAACTACATTACACCTCGGAGGCTTACATGTAATTAGTGGTGGTAAACCTCTATGTACTTTACGACTACGGCACTCAGTGTCACTAACACATTAACGATGCCATTACAGTAATAGCGAGCTTAGCTCGCGTCGCGAAGCGACGCGCGCGCAAGCGAGCTCTACGGTAACGCGAGTAGCAAATACTACAGGGAAAAAAACCGTGGTAAAAAAATCAAAACACAGTTAACTCCCTTAGTCAAACAAACTTAACTCCCTTGTTAAGGGGAGGTCATGTCTGTATTCTTTCCAAACGCAGTTAACTCCCATGTGTTTGGTTTCCGGCCCACCTCTATTCGCGTTGGAGCTAGGTCCATCCAGTTGGCAGGTTACCAGACTTCATCGTTATTGTGACGTCATTAGTAGGTAAACAACCGTTGGTGATTATTGCGGCCGATTATTTCCAGCTGGATAAAGAGAGTCAAGGTCACAGTAGATCTACCTAGACTTTAAAAGCTACTGCAGTATCGATAATCTAAAATACCACGATTAAATGAAAACGCATCGCACTTTAGTAGTTATTCTGTACCGTAAAGTCGGTGGGTGGGGAAATAATTTTTAACCACTGCTGTGCGAAGTTTCCAAGAGACAAGCGTTAGGAAATACACGTGTACTCTTGTGAAAATGAGCATATGGGCTCGGTTTGGTAATATTTCAGTACATTGAGAATAGAACAAAATACACTGTTTTCGAGCCGTTGTCATTTATTCCCACACTAAGGTAAACATATAGATCTGGAACTTTTTTCCTTCAACTACCCATGTAGAAGTCCTGAAAATCAAAAGTCTTAACCCGTCGATATACTTGTTTGTTCACAAATTTCACTTCCGTACACAAAATGTCCATTTCAAATTACACACAAACTGTCCATTTCAAATTAAGGGCTGGCGTGACGCAGTCGGTAGCACGGCGGATTTGTAACCGGAGGCCCCGGGTTCAATCCTCCGGGGTGCCACTGAGTTCCGTCGGTGTGTTCTTGGGCAAGACACTTTCCCTTAGCCTCGTCCGTCGGTTGGGGATGTAAACCGGGCAGTCCCGTGTATCAGTCTATCCTCCGACTGCCTGAGTACTACACTTTCATCGTTCAGCTCGATTGGACTAGCTTGTACCGAAAGCCCACCGGGCCCAACGTTGATGGTGGACGATGGTGGTAGTCACGTTCTAACAACACTTACAACGTTCGGCCCAATGGTTCGATGTGTAACGACCACAGGGCCCGAAGTTGATGGTTGACGTTGATGGTAGTTCCCTGCAGGACGTGTCGACATCGCTTGTGTTACTTGAAGAGTTGTAGGTATCGTCAGTAAGTAAGTGAAAAGCTGACCAAGCCTCAATCCGTTGTAGACGGACACATCATGCTGGTTCGGTGGTCTGAACGGGAATGTGAACATAATTTAAAGCTACAGAGTCCCTATATCAATCGATTTCTCTTTGTAGGCGTGTCTTTATTTGTAACTTCATGTTCACCAGCTCATGTCGAAATCGGGTATTTAAGCGAGCAAATATAGCGCAGGAAATCATTTACTGTACATACATCGACCAGTGCACATCGTACCTATACACAGGTAACAGTAATTTTAAAGAATTTTTTTTTTAGTTTTCTTTCGGGGCTCGAACGCACGACCTTCTGATTTCAAGTCCTGTGCTCTATCCACTGAAGTACAAATCTACTTGAGAAAATTGTATACTAACTAACATTTATTATGAGGCAAAATAACTGAACATATTTGAACGCAACTAAAGATGGATCAGTAAATATGCAGTTCATATTGTCGCACGTGTAAATTAACATTGCCTGGTGTAATACTGTATCTTATCAATATGAAACTAATACTTCGCCTCAAATCAACCATATCTCGTCTTGTTATTTAGCTCTTGATGAGTTTGTGTGCGCGTTCACCGTTGTTATTACGTAATGCCTATTTAGTGTTAAAAATGCTACAAAATACCAATAAATAGCAGTGGTCTAGAGGTTCAGCGTACATCTTTCAAATCTTACAAGTGCAAGGCTGTGGTTCAAATTCTGTTAAGGGCAACTATTCTTTTATCACATATATTCTGAAGCCGTATATTTATCGATGTTACTTGTACGGAGGCTAAATAAAAATGTGAAATTTTACGTATCGATTTCTCCTTATATACAGACTTTTGGGGGTGTTCGTCGATTTGAAACTACTTCACACGTGACTCATTCATATTCATGAGTTATTACCAGTTAAAATAGGGACTGTACAGCTTTAACAGAATTTGCCTAAGTTCAAGGCCTGAAACAATACTTCATATTGACTAACCGATTATAACTGATGATTGATCGGTTACCGGTACACCCTACCAATGGTAACCAATTAACGATTGTAAATTTCAACTGATTGCCCATCACCAGTAAATAACAGATGACATAATTTGGATCTTGCCTTGTTTTTGCAGCGTATAAGCACAATTTTGAAAAAATTATATAATTATGTGTCTCATTTCGAATAAACTTCACTTATCGGTTTGCGGAGCTAATTGATCAAACATCTGGCATACCTGAATAGAAAATGGCTATTCTGTGGTCTAAAAATACATTGATAAGCGATGGGCAGTTGGTTGAAATTTACTAGCGATCATCATTTACAATCGGTTGGATGTAAATGATCAATCATCGGTTATAATCGGTTAGTTAATATGAAACATAACATGTGTATGTTAATCTGAGTTTGGGGCCTTGAACTTAGAATTATTACTGATTAATCAGGTATTCTTTCCTGTCTTGTGTCTTATACCATTGCCATTTCAACATCAAAATAATTATAATTGATATAAATTTGTTTATTTGCTCATTTTCACAAGTGTGGTCTCATGGAAAATCATGTTTATTTCTATTTTGAAGTGCATATTTACATGCAACCAATGATCGATTTTAGACTTTCAATCGAATAATCGGTACATCACTAACACTGATGATATGTTATCTTTCTGGCACTGTTTATGATTTTAAGGCACATTATTGTGATAATATAAGAACAGATTAATAATATAAACAGTATATTTAACAGTTGATTCACAAATTTTCAGTATTCCTGTGGTTTTTAACGATGGCAGTGGTTGGCAAATTTACCATAAAATGCAAAGTGAATGGAAAATTTACCATAAAGCTATTTATGGTAAAGTTGCCACTCACTACCACCGTTCAAATCCCATTATTTACATTTCTATTGCATTGACCTTAAATGAAGCATGTTTATTTGTTGCATTTAAATTCCCAGTGAAGTAACACTTTTACGTTTTGGGCAGAGTTAATTAAAGCAAAAAAGGTATAGTTTATTCGTATGATTAACTTGAGAACTGTCGTAATTTGCTATAAAAAAATGTGCATGGTTGGCAATGTCACTGTTACCAAGTGTATAAAAGGATTAAATTCAATATTTCTATATTTGTACGGGTTATGAAAAACATTTAAGCTAGTTTAAATTTAGCGAGCAGTGTCTCGGACTTCACACACTTTAAACTAGCCTAATATTTTGGATAGCCTGTTGAAAGATCTAAATATTGAATTAAATCCTTAAAAAATCAATTCTTCGATGGATTAGTCTAGTTTTTCATTTGCCTGACTCTAGTACATGCTTGTTAACATCCCTCTGCTAGGAAATATTTTCCTTTTTGCAGTGTTATACAGTAGCTTCTTGAACATACATTTTTAATGGCGAATCACATTATCTAAGGTTATTTAAAGCCGCACCAGACAGAGGAGAAGGATATATAGGAATCATATAACCTTCAATACATGGGACTGCCCACTTTATGTCCGGCGCATCCTTGGCCGGGATAGTAAAGAGGTTTGTGTCCCACTGTAAGCTTGACTCGTCAAGTGAAAAAGTGTCAATAATCACGGACGGCTGGAACTATACAGTACTGGTTCTACCCAAGAAAAAAAATGGATTTGCTTCTACCCCCCAAAAAAATAGACCGTCATATATAGCCTAACATGTGCTAAATTAAACATAACACAACATTCAAACAGTTTATGTCCACATCGAAAAGACAAAGCTAAGAAATTAAACGCATTCCCATGGGCACATTGAAACACTCAGTGTGGCAAGTAAGATCTCTAGATTCAAAGTCTACCATGCTGTATCACAAACGTTTCAGAAATTAAGACGTTTTAGACAAATGCTATCAATAGTGTTTGCTGAATCGATTATAAAACTGTGTTTGAAAATATGTGGGTTTTTTGTTGTTGTTTTTAATCTGTTTTATATTGTTCAGTGCCATTTCTGCCTTAATTAAGCTGCACCCGTAGATGTCCTGAATGTTCAAGAATGTCCAAGAAAAGAATATAGTATGTGTCAGTCTTCCATTGTTTGTGGTTGTTTATGACTGCGTCCTGCTTTAATAGTAGAACTCAGCATTAATAACCTGCAACGGATGGCTTGAACTTGCAACCAAACTAAAAAGGACTGGATGTACATGTACCATTAATGAGGCGCAGTCATCTGTGGTTGATGGATACATAGTGGGATAAGTGATGTACCAAACAATCAGTTGTGGCCAACGATTAGTTATTTAGTAATTGATATTAAGTTATGACATTCCACAAGAGATCATTGCAAAAAATATTATCGCTGACATACAAGCTACTTAGTCAAGAATCCGTCAGATTACCACCATCTTAAAATAGTACAAAATAAACTCCTTTTTTGTATACAAAGAAAGTTACATTTGTTCGCGTACAATGCGGAGACGGTGAAGCGAACCCGAGCTGCATTCCTCTAGTGACATTGGTGAGAAGTGAGTGAGTTCAAGTACGTTATCCACACATGATTTGATATTTTGTAGCGCATCCGTGGTTGAGAGGGTAAAGACGCTGCATTGGAAACCATCTCAGCGCTGCGAGTTAGAATCCCACTGGGAGCTCGACTTGTAAGTGTCAATTCTTATGAACGACGGGAAGTATACAGTATGTGTCTTACATCTTCTACCCAGGAATAAGTAAGTTGTCTGCTTCCACCACTAAAAAATGTTGACCGTCATACATAGCCTAAAATGTGCTGCAAAATGACATTTCACAC
>JAWPHD010018404.1:0-40064 GCA_037043455.1 Cyrtodaria siliqua | reverse complement strand
GAATTATTTTTAATTTTAAGAGCCTTTTGGCGAGTTAAAATTAAAAATAATTCATACTCGTTTCATAATCTGATATGAAATGGGTACTCGTTTAAGATCCTCTCTATCACAACAGTATTATCTCCCTTGACATCTCACGGAACTAGAACCAAAGGCTCGTTTATCAAAATCATGTTAATTGGGAAAAAGTAAATAAAAAAGAGACATAACAGAATGATGGCATTTGTCTGAGTTCTTGTTGTCAGTGAATATATGTGTCATGTTCATTGAATTCCCTTCGATGGGTTTCTGAGATACGATGAGACTGAATATTTATAAAAAACATATGTGAAAAGTTGCCTAATTCTGTTTACATACGAGGGGGCATCCAGAAATATTGAGACTTTTGCTATAACATTTTATTATACTGTTCATGTTAAAAAGATATTTGGCACCAATGCAGTTTCATATATTATCTTCTATTTCCGAAGTGACCGGTATTACTGATGGCACGAACACATGTTTTGTCGTCGCTATAGTAACCATATTAATGCTGATGCGGGGAGGGTCTAAACGGTCTCTGAGTTGCTTAAGAAAAAGTGATATTCCATGAGTATAGATGTCAAATTTGGCGCGCTTTAGTGTGTGTGTTAGACGACGTCACAACGCACACGCTCAGTAAATTTAAAGATCCGAAGAAAATGACGTCAACAGATCCGCATGAAAGTCGCGCAGTAATCAAATTTTGTTGTGAACTTGGGCAGACACCTACCCAAACATTGAACTATTAACCGATCGTCTATGAAGTCAACTGTATCTCGTGCACTCGTGTTCAGGTGGCACAAGCGTTTTAGTGAAGGACGTTGCATCGTTACAAGATGATGAAAAGAGATGAACGTGTTTGATGTCATTGTGCAGTTCATGACGTCGTGACGTCGCTATGACCGTCCCGCTTCAGCATAGTACTCCCTTGCACAGATGTGAATATTTTCAACATTATATGTACAATTATCATGATTCTTTGTAATCTGGTGCACAAAAGATGAAACTATATTTTCTTGGGTTTTTAATGTTGTATTCCCAACGACCTTTGAATAAGAGCAAAAGTCTCAATACTTTGGGATGCCCCTCGTACAATAACATAGTTGTCATTTGTCTAAAACAGAGTTACTTTTATGTGAATGTGTATATTCGGGAAGTTTCACTGAAATTCTTCATGGTTTGTCTGGGATGAGACATTTTATATTTATATATGTATACATAGATATAAAGTGAACAAGAGCTCCGGAGGGGAGAGGGCGCTCGATTATTAAGTACTTAAACAAGAGTTTATGTTAAAAGCATTTCCTGGATGTCAGGTCAATTTAACCTTGACATTTGACCTTTTAACAAAAAAATAACCTGATAGGGGATGTTGTTTAACCAAGAGCACTATTTGTATAAAGTTTCAGGATTGTAGATCAAATAGTTTGTGAATAACAGCCGGGAAAGAATTTGTCATGATCAGGTTACAGTGAAAGTTTAAAAATTGTAGGTCTAATAGTTACAAGTTACAGTGGGGAAAATGTATTTTAGGATTCAGTCATTGTCAGGTCAATGTGACCTTGATGAGTAATAGGCGTCTCCTCTCACCAAGGGCAATGCACAGTAAGTGTGGGTTATCATATTTTCAGGGGTTGTCATTTGAATGTGTATGTCCATATGAGGACATTGGTGATGACCTTGACCTTTGACCTACTGAGTCTCACAACAAATATAATCCTTACCCATGTATTGACAATGAATGAATGTTGCTTAACGCTCATCAACGCAGTACTAGGTTTCTTTAGAGCCGCCCGCCCAGATAGAGGGTAAGGATACATAGGAATTCGTAAAACACTATGTAAGAACCTGTCTTTTTACCCCTTCAAGGGTATGCATAAAGCAAAGAAAAACCTCTTAACTCGGACTTTTTGAAGAAAATTCAAGCTATTCTCTATCCCCCCTTTTCCTGGGTAGAACCAGTATTATACACCTCACGGTGAATCGACACTTTCTCACTTACAAGTCGAGCTACCAGTGGGATTCAGAACCGCAGCGGTGGAGGCGAGGTTTACAACGCACGTCGTTAACCCCTCGGCACGGAGATGCTCCGGGGGATACAGAAAATCTCATGTTCATATGTACGTTTTTTATATTTACCAGTATTAACCTGTCACATAGTGTCTGCTATTGTCTTTGTATCTCTGTAGAAGATACACAAGAGATACCCCACCTGGGAATGGAGTCATGGATGTGGGTACAGCGTAGCACAGCTACTTCCGATTTTTCAGAAAATAATAATTATATAGCCAGTATATACCATCAGAAAAGAAGGCTAAACAATGGGGGGGAGTGTGTAGGGTAGGGAGAAATCGGGCGATATAAAATTATTGTTGGAATCTAAAATATAGTAACATTTGGCACATGGTCGTGAAATTTTATTTTGTCTTTATCCTTTTAATCAATGCTGTGTGGTCTGTATCTGAATTTAATCGTAATATGTTATATTGCGTGTAAATTATTGAATTTTAATCCCAAAACATTTTCTATCCCAAAAATGGAAAAAATGAAAACCATGTCCACATGACACCTGTCCCATGGGGGGACTTAAGGGCATGGAGGGACAGGATAGGGGTGTACTGATAGGTGTATATATAAAAACAACACAGAATATGTAAAAAAAAACACAAAAACAACAACATTGGGTTGGTGATGTGGGGTGGTGGGATGGTTGGGGTGGGGGCGAAACATATTGATAAACTGATAAAACAAAACAACGAGTGAGTGGGGTGTGTGGGGGTGCGGTGGGGAGTGTGGGGTGCAACATAACTATATGTGTGAGAACTGACCAAAACAACACAGAAATATGTAAAAACAAAAGTGGGGGGTGAGGGGGTGTTGGGGGTGAGTGCGGGGGTGAGTAGCTATATTTTTTTGTAAGAATTGATCAAAACAACACAGAAATATGTAAAAAACAAAACAGTTCGAGGTGTGGGGAGGCGTGGGGAGGAAGGCGAGTGGGACGGGGTGAGTGGGTACATACCTATAGCTGTAATAATTGACCAAAAAAATACAGAAAAATAAAAATAAACGTGGGGGGAGGAGGGGTGGGAGCGGAGGGGAGAGGGAGCCCATGTCCCAATATGGGTGAAGTATGAATAAGATACATAATGCTATAAGAAATCCCAAACCAAAAGTATAGATATATACAACAGCTTACACGCAAATCTAGATCTGCCTTTATTGCAAATTTTATGGCCATCACAATTTGGGTTCCATGGGAGCCCAGAATTTATAGGACAAAATTACTACACAACGCTTTACAACATACTATAATGAAACCAATTCCCAAATTTAGTTCAGCTACAAGAAATGTAAGAGATATAGACCTGTGAACACAGCTTACACGCAAATGTGATGTGAAATAGACAACATTTCAGAATTTGGGTTCTATGGAGCCCAGGGTTACAGGAACCAAAATTACTTAAACAGCCCTAAGATAATGCTATAAGGAAGCCCATGGCCAAACTTGGTCGTTCTATGATAAGAAATGTAAAATACATAGACTTGTAAACACAGCTTACACGCAAGCTTGATGTGGCACGCCGACGCCGACGCCGGGGTGATTACATAAGCTCACTTATTCTTCGAATAGTCGAGCTAAAAATTACAGGTCTTGGCAATTCTGAGATTTGAAACCAACAACAAGTATGGAAACTCTGCTTTTTACGTGCAGACGTTTCAAAGGGTTATAGCTACAGTACGCATATGAACATGTTATATTAATTGAAGAGTGACTGACCCATGGCCTTATAGTCGCACCCATCGAAACGAAATATTGAAAAGAGTTTGTCAGGAAGTGTTGATCTATGGGAATGAACCATTGTCGGATAGGTTGTCGGGTAGTCGCACCATCAGAGGAAGGGTTTTCATTTGCACTATAAGAAGGCAAGTTTGTCCAGAATATTTGGGAGTTTTTCCAGTATAGTCACACCATCAGAAGAGAAAGTTGCCAGATATATAGTCACACCATTTAAAGGAGAGGCTGCCCATATATATGGGCACACCATCAGAAGGGAAAGTTGTCAGATATATAGTCACACCATGTAAAGGAGAGGCTGCCATATATATGGGCACACCATCAGAAATGAAAGTTGCAAAGTGTAGTCACACCATCTGAAGGGCAGATTGACAGGTATAGTCACACCATCTGAAGGGGATGTCGTCATGTATAGTCACATGATCAGAAGGGAAGTTTTTTTCTGATATAATAACACCATCAGAAGAGTGGGTGGTGGATGTGGGTGGTCAGGTAAAGTCACGCCATCTGAAGGGAAGATTGTCAGGAAAATAGTCACGCCATCTGGAGGGAAGACTGACAGGTTTATTGTCACGTCATCTTAAGGGAATAATGAAAGGTATATAGTCCCGTCATCTGAAGGGAAGACTGACAGGTGTATAGTCCCGTCCCGTCATCTGAAGGGAAGACTGACATGGTATAGTCACGTCATCTGAAGGAAGACTGACATGGTATAGTCACGTCATCTGAAGGGAAGACTGACATGGTATAGTTCACGTCATCTGAAGGGAAGACTGATATGGTATAGTCACGTCATCTGAAGGGAAGACTGACAGGTGTATAGTTTCGTCCCGTCATCTGAAGGAAGACTGACAGGGTATAGTTCACGTTATCTGAAGGGAAGACTGACAGGGTATAGTCACGTCATCTGAAGGGAAGACTGACAGGTGTATAGTCCCGTCCCGTCATCTGAAGGGAAGACTGACAGGGTATAGTCACGTCATCTGAAGGGAAGGACTGACAGGTGTATAGTCACGTCATCTGAAGGGAAGACTGACAGGGATAGTCACGTCATCTGAAGAGAAAACTGACAGGGTATAGTCACGTCATCTGAAGGGAAGACTGACAGGTGTAAAGTCACGTAATCTGAAGGGAAGACTGACAGGGTATAGTCACGTCATCTGAAGGGAAGACTGACAGGTGTATAGTCACGTCATCTGAAGGGAAGACTGACATGGTATAGTCACGTCATCTGAAGGGAAGACTGACAGGGTATAGTCACGTCATCTGAAGGGAAGACTGACATGGTATAGTCACGTCATCTGAAGGGAAGACTGACAGGTGTATAGTCCCGTCCCGTCATCTGAAGGGAAGACTGACAGGGTATAGTCACGTCATCTGAAGGGAAGACTGACAGGGTATAGTCACGTCATCTGAAAGGCAGATTGACAGGTATAGTCACACCATCTGAAGGGGATGTCGTCATGTATAGTCACATGATCAGAAGGGAAGTTTTTTTCTGATATAATAACACCATCAGAAGAGTGGGTGGTGGATGTGGGTGGTCAGGTAAAGTCACGCCATCTGAAGGGAAGATTGTCAGGAAAATAGTCACGCCATCTGGAGGGAAGACTGACAGGTTTATTGTCACGTCATCTTAAGGGAATAATGAAAGGTATATAGTCCCGTCATCTGAAGGGAAGACTGACAGGTGTATAGTCCCGTCCCGTCATCTGAAGGGAAGACTGACATGGTATAGTCACGTCATCTGAAGGGAAGACTGACATGGTATAGTCACGTCATCTGAAGGGAAGACTGACATGGTATAGTCACGTCATCTGAAGGGAAGACTGATATGGTATAGTCACGTCATCTGAAGGGAAGACTGACAGGTGTATAGTTTCGTCCCGTCATCTGAAGGGAAGACTGACAGGGTATAGTCACGTCATCTGAAGGGAAGACTGACATGGTATAGTCACGTCATCTGAAGGGAAGACTGACAGGGTATAGTCACGTCATCTGAAGGGAAGACTGACAGTGTATAGTCACGTTATCTGAAGGGAAGACTGACAGGGTATAGTCACGTCATCTGAAGAGAAAACTGACAGGGTATAGTCACGTCATCTGAAGGGAAGACTGACAGGTGTATAGTCACGTAATCTGAAGGGAAGACTGACAGGGTATAGTCACGTCATCTGAAGGGAAGACTGACAGGTGTATAGTCACGTCATCTGAAGGGAAGACTGACATGGTATAGTCACGTCATCTGAAGGGAAGACTGACAGGGTATAGTCACGTCATCTGAAGGGAAGACTGACATGGTATAGTCACGTCATCTGAAGGGAAGACTGACAGGTGTATAGTCCCGTCCCGTCATCTGAAGGGAAGACTGACAGGGTATAGTCACGTCATCTGAAGGGAAGACTGACAGGGTATAGTCACGTCATCTGAAGGGAAGACTGACAGGGTATAGTCACGTCATCTGAAGGGAAGACTGACAGGTGTATAGTCCTGTCCCGTCATCTGAAGGGAAGACTGACAGGGTATAGTCACGTCATCTGAAGGGAAGACTGACAGGTGTATAGTCACGTCATCTGAAGGGAAGACTGACATGGTATAGTCACGTCATCTGAAGGGAAGACTGACAGGGTATAGTCACGTCATCTGAAGGGAAGACTGACATGGTATAGTCACGTCATCTGAAGGGAAGACTGACAGGGTATAGTCACGTCATCTGAAGGGAAGACTGACAGGTATGTAGTCAGGCCATCTGAGGGAAGGCTGGCCGGTGTATAGTCACGTCATCTGAAGTGATAAGTTGCCAGGTATATCCACACGATCTTCGCGGGAGGTGGTCAGGTATAGTTACATGAACAGAAGTGTGTGTGGAGGGAAGTGGGAGGTGGCGGAGGAGGATGTTTTCAGGTATAGCCATATCATCAGAATGGAAAGTTACCATGTAAAGTGACACCATCATAAGGGAAAGTTACTATGTGTAGCCACTCCGTCGGAAGGGCATCAGAAGAAGAGGTAGTGGGTGGGTGGGTGGTCAGGTAAAGTCATCTGAAGGGAAAACTGACAAGTATATCTAGTCACGCCATCTGAAGGGATTATTGTCAGGTATATAGTCACGCCATCTAAAGGGAAGACTCGCATGTTTATAGTCACCCATCTGAAAGGAATACTCACATGTATATAGTCGCGCCATCTGAAGAGGAGGTTGATATATGGAGAGGAGAGGAGAGAATTTCTATAGGTAACTGTAAATCACTGTTAGCCAAACAATTTCATCAGCAAAGTGTGATATTCAATTTTTCTTCAGATTATGAGGCCAACGCAATAACGCATTTGTGACCAGTACACATAATAACACATTAAAGAATGTTGTATATTTATTGTGTTTTTTTCTCTGATTTTTGGTCTAAAACATTTAAAAAATACCAGATAAGTTTTGTATTCAAAAGCTAAATTATGAACATATATTTCTTCATTAAAGTAAATTACAAAGCTATTCTTACCCTCAATATAGCAATGCTATGCAAATAAAAAACGTAAGAGCGGGCCTCAATTTATATGCCTGAGTTGATCAGCCATGAAGCGTGCTGGCTGTAAATATTCAAGCTTCCCGTGCTTTTTCAATGACAAAGTAGCGTTGGGAAATATGTCTTTAACACCAAGCTTGCAGAATCTGTATACAATCAGTCTTAAGGGTTCGATAATTTATACGACGTCAACAATTTTTATCATTTTGTTTTTATCGACAGAACATCTCCATGTCATGTCTGGAAAGTATAATTTTATTCCTGGTCTGAACTAGAACTATCCCGGAAGTGATGAATACCCACGCTTTGAAAACGTTTGAAGTAAAAGGCAGTTGAAGGTCCTTACACAATATTAGAATTAACAATTCTAAGTCAAAGTTTAAAATTCTGTAATAAATGTGGCAATCAACAATGTGTGAATTAGGCGAACGTAAGGCTATGTTATGTGTATATATGAAGTTTGGGAACAATCCAGTTAAAACTGTTTGTAAAATGCAAGTAATAAAAATGTTTTACGGGACATTATACAACGTAAGAGTGGAAAATTCTAAGTCAAACAAAGGGCCGTAATTCTGTAATAATTAGGCAATCAACAATATGTGATGTTGAGAGACATGAGGTGATCAGTTGTTATGCGTATATGAAGTTGGGGAACAACCCATTCAAAAAAAATAGAAGAAAAATATGTAAAGGGAAATTATAAAATATTAGAGTTGAAAATGATGTCAAACAATAGGCAATAAATCTGTAATAAATTAGGCAATCAAGAATAAGGGATTTTAGGGGCTATTAGGTCATCAGTTGTGTGTATATGAAGTTTGGGAACAAACCATTCAAAACTGTTTGAGAAATACATGTAATAAAAGTGTGTTATGGGACGCGACAGGACGGATTTTTTCAATTGTAAGGAATGGGAAAGACTGTCGAATGGTCGAACTGTAAAGTTCACATACAATACCTTTGTTGCATCAGTGATATGGTACAAGGTCAATGGTAACTGTCTAAAGTGTAGTAATAGTAAACTAACTGAATATTGTAAAAGGACATACGGCAATCTTATGGTTTTTTTTACTCGCGGCTCCAAATATTTTTCTAAATAATTGCATATTTGCAAATAATAATTATTCTTGTGTAAAGCAATTCGTTTTGTTTTTGCAAACTGCTACAGTGTAATTTAACCTATGGTAGAAACATTAAAAAAGAAAGAGGAGCCTTAACACTTTAAATTGTATAATCTCATATTTAAGTATATGCAAACAGATGTTAAGACTAAATGACACTGGATGAATACACTGGTGCAATTTTAATGATTATTAACTCGTGCGTCAAGATTGCCGTATGTCCCTTTAAATAAGCAACGTGTAAGATAACTTCGAAAGTAAGAAAATGGTAAAACAGAATTTAAAACTTACTGAATCACACCCATGCCCACACTAGCTGTAAAAACTATACCCTCCATCTGGATTTCTTGACACATAATCACGTATGTCTCAGTGTAACTGCCGCCAATGACCCCATCGCCTGTAGCATTACCGCTTCGAGAGCTCAACGTAAATGCTATCTCCTCGGTCTGATATTAAAGGGAGTACATCAGGATTGGTATTTGTTTTAGAATTGTTCAAATACATTATTTTTATATTAAATTGATAAAAATAAACCAAATGAACGGTACACTACCAAAAGAAATTACTCTGAACATATGAAATAAAAGAACCGAAGAAGGTATTTCTCAACTATGGTTACGCGCCAGGTTAGCCATTTTAAACTTGGCGGTAAAAATTATTTAAGAAATAAAATATTTCCAGCTGGTTTATATTGTCCCAGATCAATACCTGGTGGGCGGGACTTGAATTTCATCGATACCAAGGGCTGTAGACCCGCGGTTTCGATGTGTTTCAAGTCCCAAACACCAGTTTTGATCTCGCACAATATAAACCTGCTGGAAACATTCAATTTCTTATCGGACAGACTTTTTTGTACCACGATACACATTTTATCGAGAGATAGCACAAAATACAAACAAAATCTCACAGTTTACATGTTATGAACAAACATGAGAATAATATACAGCTTCATCCTTTTTAAATGTCTTGTTGGAACGTAACTTCGCTTAAAATAACGAGTTCCCTTGCATTGTTGGTTTTGCATCTGACAAGAGCTTACATGCATGCTTCTATTACCTTATTACATCCGGTTATATTGATGTTTTGAAGATCGACGGTGATCATGGTTGCACATAGCTCACCAGTGATCATGTCTGCAGCTGTGGCCGACTTGAACACATCTGTATCCGGGTTCACAACGAACACATTGCCGTCTGTATTGCACGCTGCAGCATATTCGTAATATAGAGTTAAACATAGCAAACATATATTTTTCTATAGACATAGCATTTTTCACAAGCATGTTTAACATATATATTTAAAATAGGGAGAATATTTATATTTATGATGTAGAAACCCAAAAGCCTGCATGTCGAGTAACAGGTAACGTGGGGCTGAATTCTTCAATTAAATAAATCAGTGCAGAGCGACCGAAAGAGAAGTTAACATAAACATTAGTTGACATTGTCATAAAAAACTTCTTTCTTTTTGTCCGATTTTTAGAATTACGAGTAAGACAAATGAATTAAATAAAATAATACTTTTCTTAATATGGCCGCGGTGGCATAATGGTAGAGTGTCCGTCTCGCATTCGGGAATTCGTGGGTTCTGTCCCTGGTCGGGTCATACCAACTACGTTATAACAAGAAATCCGCGGATTCACATGTCTCGCCTAACGGGGGCGGGACTTAAAAATAAAAAGATCAATGATGCTTAATGAATGAATGAATGAATGGTGTTTTACGGCACGTCGACATATAAATAGGTAATATTGTTCGCAAAAACCGATGAAAGATGAAGAAATGGAGTAGTAATTAAAAATTAATGTAAATATATAAAGATAAAACTATTTACAAATAAGGGATGATATGGTAGTAATACAAACTATATCAATGATGCTTAAATGAAAGTTTGTAAACAGTTTAGCAACTAAAAACAATGGAGTTTGCAGTTTGTTGAGATGACATTTAAGTGCATTTGTTTAAAAACAAAATGACATTCTGGCCCAAGATGACTCTTATACCAAGGGTATGTCAACACAAAATTCCCATCGTACTAGCTGTCGGAGAACAGCGCAGCTCGACTATTCGATTTTTTCAGAGAATAATAAATTATATAGCCAGTATATACCATCCGAAAACAAGGCTAAACCAATGTGGGGTGGGGTTGTTGGGGGCGGGTATAGAAACTCGGGCAGATATAAAATTATTATTAGAATCTCATACAAATTATAGTAAAATTTGGGGCAGGGTGAGAAATTTTATCTTTTAGTTTTAATCCATTTAAAGAAATGTGTGGTCGAAATGCCACTCGGGGAGGGAGTGGATATCTGGCGAATTTTTATTGTGGCCTCATTTCAGTTTTTTTTATTGATATTTCATATGTGTATCTGAATTTAATCTAAATTGTTTATATGTTAATGATTGCGTTCAAATATAAACTTTAATATACAAATAATGCTAGATAAAATTACAACAATTCCCCTCCCCCTGTTCTCCATGTGAGGGGAGCCCATAAACCAATGGGGGCAGGGCGAGGCGCATCATTGATATAGTTGTAGATTTGATAAAACAAAACAACACAGACGTGTTAAAAAACACAAAAAAAAAACATTCGGTTGGTGGTGATGATGGGGTTTTTGGATGGTTAGGGGGTGGGGGCGAAACATATTGATAAACTGATAAAACAAAACAACACAGATATACGCAAAAAACAAACAAGCAACATAGCTATATGTGTAAGAATTGACCAAAACACAGACATTTCGAGGAGTGGGGGAGGGGGTGGGGGAGGGTGGTGCGGGGGCGGGGCGGGTGGTGGCAACATGGCTATATGTGTAAGACTTGACCAAAACAACACTGACATATGTAAATATAGCTAAAAAAATAAAAGAGTTTCGAGTGTTTGTGGTGGGGGAGGGAGGGCGGTGGGAATGCGGGCGTGCAGGGGGCGGGGGGTGGGGGCAACATAGCTATATGTGTAAGACTTGACCAAAACAACACAGAAATATGTAAAAAAAAATTGAGTTTCGAGTGGAAGGAGGCATGAGGGGAGGGATGAGTGGGAGGAAGATGCGGGGATGGGCGCCGGAGTTGGGGGTGGGGGGATAGCTATATGTGTAAGAAATGACCAAAACAACACAGAAATATGTAAAATAAAAAAAGTTTTTGGCCATCACAATTTGGGTTCCATGGGAGTCCAGAATTTGTAGAACGAGGCAAAATATAACATTTTCAACTAAATCAAGGGCCGTAACTCTGCTGTTACTAGTCCGATCTGGCTGGTTTTCGAACTTTTTTGAGCTCTCATTGATATTAACAATCTGGTAACGTTTGGTAAAGATCGGATGAAAAATGAAGGCCCTATCGTCTTAATGAGGCAAAATATAGCATTTTAACTAAATCAAGGGCCATAACTCTGTTGTTACTTGTCCGATCTGACTGGCTTTCGAACTTTTCGAGCTTTCATTGATATTAACATTCTGTTAAAGTTTGGTAAAGATTGGATGAAAAATGAAGGCCCCATTCCAAAAATCATCAGCTCCAAAAAGTAGGTCAAGGTCATAGATAAAATCCATACGTCCAAAAAGATGCACTTCCCAAGACATAACTATGTCAAAATAGAATATTTTGTCTTCCAAAGATTAAGCTATACACTAGGTTTAAAACATCTAGTGCATAATAATAGTTCATGAGAAAGTGATGTAAATGTAACAATTAAAGTTAACTGCCCATTGCTTGGACGTTGAAGGTCACATCCACATTTGCTTTGTCACGATGCAATGTACCACTCAAAATACAACTATAAGCAAAGTTTGAAAGGTCTTGGTGCATACATTTTGTGTAAAAGTGACCTAAACGCAAAGTTGAAGGTACAAATTATCAGGTTATTTGCCCTTTGCTTGGAGAGTCAAGGTCACATACACATCTGCTTTGTCACATTGCGATATACCATCCTAGACACAACTATAAACAAAGTTTGAAAGGTGTAGTGCATACATTGCGCGAAATTTACCTCAACGAAAAAGTTGAAGGTACAATTATCAAGTTATCTGCCCTTTGCTTGGAGGGTCAAGGTCACTTCCACATTTGCTTTGTCACGTTGCGATGTACCACCCAAGATGCAACTATAAGCAAAGTTTGAAAGGTCTAGTGCATACATTTTGTGAGAAAATGACCTAAACGCAAAACTTGAATGTTGACGCCTTCGCCTTCGCCATCGCCGCCGCCGCCGGAAAAGCAACACCTATGTCTCTTTTTCTTTCTTCGAAAACGGTACTAGTCGCACTATTGCTTGACCCTCAGCATATAAATGCCTTATGGTAGTGCTAGGACTGGTCAGCCCAGTGTATAATGCGGCCGGGTGGGGTATTATGCCAGGTGTCTACGGGGTGACAGACGCTTCCATTGATCCGTGCATACATATTTAATAAGCAAATGCAGCGAACTATGAATCTCTGTGGTCATATTATAAAGCTTCTTAGCAATATTTTGACTTAAGTTAAATTTTATCAATATTTTAAACACAGTTTTCTATCGATTTAAGACATTGTCTAAATATTGTTGATAAGATTATTGATAAATAAACCCTACAGCTAAATATTGATCTTAAAATAGATGGTTTGCAGTGTCCCTGAGCGGTTAGTAAGGATATTAAAGTAATACATTAAAGTATGACTTAGTAATATTTTCTACCTAAGATGCCTTATGAATACGGACCCTTGTAAGTTGAGAAAATTGTTTCAACATTGTCCATTGTCTATGAAACTGTGACCACTGGGGCAGGGCAAACTTTAATTTAAACTTGGTAAAGGACCATAAGCTAAAGAAATATAAAAAGATCGGACAGGGAAAGTAGCATTCAAGGAGGACAGTCAACCACAAAACACAGAAACAAACATGGAAACAGACAAACAAGAAGGCAAAAGTAATAATAAAAGTAAACGAAATCACAAACACAAAAGGGTTGACAATAGGGCTACCGCCTTGGAACGGTCAGTAGCAAAGTAGGCCACTGGGGGTTTAAACCGGTTCTAGGGTGCACCAAACCTCACACTTACCCTACTGTCATCCCATTAAAACAGTATAAATAAAGAAATCCCCGCCATGATATAATCTATAAGGTACATGCAAAATATTACACCTATAACGTTTAGTTCAAGAGAATATTATTAAAGTGTTTCTAAATAACTCTTATGCCAATCTATGATCCCAAGAGTGGACCAGATTTTACCCCAGTCACCATTTAAACAAACTTGGTAAATTACCATAAACTTATAGTGCATGCGTATATGAGCTGTCGAGCAACTACATTAGCGTAATGAATAACAGTTGTCTGTATTTGTCAATGCTGGATTTTCAACACAGGTAAGAAATAGTTATATTTTATGGGGGCAATTTTAATACATTCCATGTTATAACAAGAGCTCTACCAACAGTAGAGCCGCTCGACTTTGGTGATATTACGATTGATACACAAGGTTTCCATCAATTACATACAAGCTTTAACCAAGATTTCTAAGTATAAAAGGGGCCATACTTTTGTTATAATAAAAACATGGGCTATATAAGATGCCAAATACATGTGTGAAGTTTCAATCCATTATGTAAAGTGCTGTTGGAGATGTAAGCTTACGTGCACATTTTAACCAAATTTTCAAAGAATAAAAGAGGCCATAATTTTGTTTAAATAAAAGCACGCGTTATAGAACCGGACTCTGATGTCTAATGATGCTGAATGCATCTGTGAAGTTTTAATCCATTATGTAAAGTACTTTGCGAGATACAAATTTACATACAAACTTTAACCAAATTTTTCCTAAGTACAAAAGTGGTCATAATTTTGTTTAAATAAAAGCAAGAGTTATAGAACCTGGCTCTGTGGTGTTGTGTTATGATGCCCAATGCATGTGTGAAGTTGTAATCTATTATGTTAATTTTTTTGCGAGATATAAGTTTGCATACAAACTTTAACCAAGTTTTCTAAGTATGAAAGGGGCCATAATTCTGTCAAAATATAAGCTGGAGTTACATCACCTGTCTCTGTGGTGTCATCTAATGATGCTGAATACATGTGTGAAGTTTCAATCCATTGTTAGTGGTTTGGAACATACAAACTTACGAAGATACAAACTTACAAATTTTAACCAAGCTTACAAACAAACTTTAACCAAGTTTTCTAAGTATAAAAGGGGCCATAATTCTGTCAAAATAAAAGCAGGAGAGGAGTTACGTCACTTACTCGGTGGTGTCATCTAATGATGCTTAATACATGTGTGAAGTTTCAATCCATAGTGTAAAGTGGTTTGGAACATACAAACTTACAAACTTTAACCAAGCTAACATACAAACTTTAACCAAGTTTTCTAAGTATAAAAGGGGCCATAATTCTGTCAAAATAAAAGCAGGAGAGAAGTTACGTCACTGATACGGTGGTGTCATCTAATGATGTTGAATACATGTGTGAAGTTTCAATCCATTGTGTAAAGTGGTTTGGAACATACAAACTTATGAAGATACAAACTTACAAACTTTAACCAAGCTAACATACAAACTTTAACCAAGTTTTCTAAGTATAAAAGGGGCCATAATTCTGTCAAAATAAAAGCAGGAGAGAAGTTACGTCACTGATACGGTGGTGTCATCTAATGATGTTGAATACATGTGTGAAGTTTCAATCCATTGTGTAAAGTGGTTTGAAACATACAAAAAAAACTTTAACCAAGCTTACAAACGAACTTAAACCAAGTTTTTCATAAAAGGGGCCATAATTCTGTCAAAATAAAAGCAAGAGGTATATCAACTATTGTGTCAACTAATTATATTAAATAATGTGTCAACTAATGATGTTGAATACATGTGTGAAGTTTCAATCCATTATGTAATGTGATTTGGGAGATACAAGCTTACATACAAACTTTAACCAGGGGACGCAGACGACGACGACGACAACGACGACGACGATCAACGTCTCACACCACAATGAATTTTCCATAGGGTCCCATTGTAATGTTTTTGTTCGTGGCACAGAGATAAACAAAAGTTACATGTAATTATGCTTAAATTCTTCATTGATCCAATATCTGCAATTTAAAACACAATAAACACATATTTACCAGATTGAACTTTTTTTAATTTCATGTTTGCGTGACACCTATCAAAATTTAGAAAAAAAAATACAACCCGAGGTGTTTAGACCCATGATGTGTAAATGAGGCAGAATTAGCTAGAAATGGAGGTTTCTGTGATATCTTCCTAAAATGCTGTTCAATTAGAACCTGGTAAAGATAAATCAATGTATCCTGTAAAAGGTAGAAAAGCGAACTTGTTTTTTTGGCATGAGTATTCAAGGAAGATAATAGTGGTGCGAGTCCTCAAGGTCTCACACCTCTATTATATCCCCTGAAAGCTCACGGACCTATAAGCAAAAGGAAAACAAAAAGTAA
Source organism: Cyrtodaria siliqua (assembly GCA_037043455.1). NCBI lineage: Eukaryota > Metazoa > Mollusca > Bivalvia > Adapedonta > Hiatellidae > Cyrtodaria > Cyrtodaria siliqua. The sequence goes on along the minus strand of JAWPHD010018404.1, from coordinate 24,176 downwards.
TTCTCTATTTTTTTCTCCATTTTAGGCAATTTTTAATTTGACACAGGTTTTTCTTTGCTTCAGCACACATCTGCAGTGTAAAAGACTGATGATACAGAAAATCCCACGTTGATATGAAGTTTCATTAAAAATTCATAAGCATTTGCCCGAATCATCACAAATTCAGCTAGATAGTGTATGAATTTGGTATTTTTCATAGGGGTCACATAAATATGAGCGAGGAAAAAACCTAACCTGGCTAATGTTTGTATTTTATTGTTTTATATTACAGATCTTAGTAGTCCTGCAGTATTAAACCAACAACAAGGTCTGCTGGGGAACTTTGAAGCTCATGTGTTGGAAAAGCTGTACAGTAACCCTATGGGAAAATTAATTGTGGAGTGAGACCTGAAGTGATGAAACAAACTATTTTTCCTTTGGAAAAGTCGAGCTAACAAGAGCGACGCCTAACGGGGCATTATACGCCCGTGACAGGTGTCAGCTCAATATGATTGACTGTTGACTTACTAATACCAAAAGCAATAGTATTTCTCATCTCACCAAGGGCAATGTACCTAGAATGTTTTATTCTGACGGCGGAGTGATGTGCCGAATTAAAAACATTATTTTACCGCATTATAATTCTGAGCAGAACAATCTGTTTATTCGCTAACTGTTTGCAGTGCAGATATATTTTGTTTAAGTTTAGTCTTTTATATAAAGCCGTGGTAGGGGGAAAAAGAGTGTCAACAACTAATTGTTTACAATGTTATCGTGTTTTGCTGAGACGTTGACAGAGATTGTATGTGGTTTCAAGGAACGACAACTCTGTCAAGAGACTGAACATTATGACAACATTTGCACGCAAGACTATGTTGGAAATTTAATATAAAGTACAAAAACATGGTCTTCGATATGTTTGACTTTAAATTTAATAGATCTACGCCAATTATTTTAAACGTTTTTATTTTCTTCGAATTACATCACTAATTAATTACAGCTTTGGCTATGGCAACGGAGTGAATATATATTGTCTATTTTCGATTTTTTTCATCCATATCGGGAAGCATTATTTGACAGATGTTTTGTTTCATGCAATAAATCAAGGTCATTATATGTACTTCCCAATATGTAAATACACTCAGTACATTTGAAAGCACAACACTTTATCTTTTTGAATTCCTGGAGATGGTAAAGATGCGTTTAATTGAAAGAAGAAGCGCAAATATTATGCAACTGTTTATCGCCAAATGTTAAATTTTGAGACAGACGTGTGTTCTAATATAAAAATACACTCTTGGTTTGAACAAAAAACCACCGTACTAAAAATATTCGAAAATCAAAAATATTGCGTTGCTAAATGTACTGACATTTTGATGGTGTGAATAATGCTAACTTTCACAAATGGTATCCCTTACTGTTCACCCAGTTGCGAAAACGCGATACACCATCGTACTTACTTCATCGTGCCATCGTACCATCGCCATCGTACCAAGTCGTTACAAATCGATACGCGATGGTTCGATGGCCCTAACGGAACACCGTATCAAGCTAAATAAGGTTTTACTTACAGTAATCGAGATTATAGTGATCACCACTGACGGATGCTGCTCCAATAAACAGAAGGACCAACGTATAGTACGTGCACGTCATTCTCCTGCAAATAAAAAACACACATACTGTAGTTATGCCCCGCTCCAGAAAAGGTTTTACCTCGTCAGTCCGTCCGTCCATCTCACAAAGACACGTCAGTTGTAGAATCATTTTTACAACAGGTGCTCTTGGTTTTGTCTCTTGGTGCAATGACAATAAAATGCTTTTAAACGTAAATAAAACGTTCATAATGCATGTAGGTACTAAACGTATGACAAATAAAGCAAATAACATAAATATTATTATAAATGATGCAGTAATAGAAACTGTTGAGTCACAAAAATTGCTGGGTGTAAACATAATAGACAAGAAAATAACATGGTATAAGCAAATTGACAGTGTATGTCTAAATAGTTCAAGAAAGATTACTTTGATGAAACTATACTAACAGAAATAAGTTTAGCATGGTCTTTTGCATATCCAGCTTAAAGAAACTGAATGTTTATTTTATAATGTAAAGCATTTGATAACTTTGGCATGTCAGAAGGTGTTCTTGTTTTTCACTTATTATGTGTCAATGTAAGTATCAGAGTTATCTCCCGTTTATATAAAGCAATATTTTTCACATTAAAAATAAGAATATTATCAAGAACAGGGTTAAACTTTATTAAATAACTATTCTGGTTTCGAGTGATAAAAAACGCAAAAAACAACTGACACTGACCTTGTCATTATAATGAAGTTATGAACTAAATTTTTAAATTTTATTGAAATAAGAACGAAATTATAATTTCTGTAAAGCAGGTAAATTAAAACATGTTGCTACTTTTTTCCGCAGATATCGTTTGAAAATAATGTCCTGCATATACTTGTTATGTTAATTATATTGTTAATGGTGGCTTAATGAAGCACATAGCCTTGAATCTGCTCAATTGGGTTTACCATGTTATTTATGTGCTAAACTTATTTCTTTCAGTATATTATTGAAATCTGTCAACCAATACATGTTGAAGAAACTCATATATACAACCGATTTTGGACTATAGTTGCATTATTTGGAGAAGATGTACCAACTCCAACAAAGACTAAATAGTTAAACTACAAAAGCGTGCAGGAAGGCTTATTTTAAAAGCTTTGGCTTTTTAACACCATCTGGTTTCATGGTTTTATAGTTTATTAAAGTCTCGTCATAGTTCAGTATTATATACAATAAAACATTACATATGATTTTAACTGACATTCTAAATGAATTATAAGAGACTATATGGAAATATTTTTTTAAAAGCAAATCTTTAAATATTTAAGGTGATTCCAACATTTGAAATGGAAGATTACCCATCTGTGAAACTGACAACCGTCTTGCTTAATGTTATAAGCACAATAAAAAACAAGGCATTAACAGTTTCCTACTATACACTACATACATGAGAGCATATATTTAGTGAGTATAAAATGTTAAAAAAATGCAATTATAAATCTTACCTTAAACAAGAGCTGTCGGAGAACAGCGCAGCTCGACTATTCGATTTTTCAGAGAATAATAAATTATATAGCTAGTATATACCATCAGAAAACAAGGCTAAAACAATGTGGGGTGGGGTCGGGGTTGCAACATAGCTATGTGTAAGAAATGACCAAAACTACAGAGAATATGTAAAAAAATAAATAATTAAATTAAAAAAAAGTGGGGGTGCGGGGTGGGGGTAGGGGTGGGGGAGAGGTGGGTGTGGGTGGTGGGAGAGTGGGGATGGTGAGGGCAATATATGTGTAAGAAGCTATGTAAGAATTCACCAAAACAACAAAAAAATATGTAAAAAATAAAAAATAAATAAAAATCGAGTTTTGAGTGGGATGGGGGAGAGGCGGGGGGTGGGGAGGGAAACATATTATGTAGGAAGCTATGTAAGAATTGACCAAAACAACACAGAAATAGGGTAAAAATAAAAATAGTTCGAGTGGGGGGAGTGGGGGGAGGGGAGGGGGCAAGATAGCTATGTGTAAGAATTGACAAAAAAACCACAGAAATATGCAAAAAAAATAAAATAATAAAAAATAATAATCGAGTTTCGAGTGGAGGAATGGGGGGGGGGGGGGTAATGGGGTGGGGTGGGATGGGGTGGAGAGGCAGGGAGTGGGGTGGAGGGGGCGACATATATGTGTAAGAAGCTATCTGTCAGAATTTACCAAAACCACACAGAAATATGCAAAAAAAGAAAGAAAGAAAAAAAGAGTTTCTAGTGTGTGTGTGTGTGTGAGGGGGGTGGGGAGAGGCCGGGGACTGGGGAGAGGGAGCAACATATATGTGTTAGAAGCTATGTGTAAGAATTGACCAAATCAGCACAGAAATACGTAAAAAAAATAAAATATATATTCTAGTTTCGAGTGGGTGGTGGTGTGGGGGTGGGGAGGGGTGGCGGTGGAGGGGGCAAGGGAGTGTGCAACATGTGTAATAATTGACAAAAGCAACACAGAAATACGTAACTAAATAAATATAAAAAAAATTCTAGTTTCGAGTGTGTGGTGGGGCGGTGGAGGGGGCAAGGGAGTGTGCATTATGTGTAAGAATTGACAAAAGCAACACAGAAATATGTAAAAAAAAAAAAAAAAAAGAAGTTTCAAGTGGGGTTTTGGGGGAGTTGGGGTTGAGGGTGAGAGACGGAGGTGGGTGGGGTGGGGAAGGGGCCAACATATATGTGTAAGAATTGACTAATGCAACACAGAAATATTTAAAAAAAAAAGGAAAAAAAAAAGAGTTTCAAGTGGTGGGGTGGGTGGGAGGGCGAGAGGCTGGGTGGGGGGGGGGCGGTAGGGGTGGGGGGGCGGGGGAAACATATATGTATAAAAATCGACCAAAACAACACATAAATATGTAAAAAACAAAAAGTTTCAAGTGGGGGGTGGGTGGGAGGGTGAGAGGCTGGGGTGGGTGGGGGTGGGGAGGGGAGGGGGCGGCAACATATATGTATAAGAATAGACCAAAACAACACAGAAATATGTAAAAAAAAAAAAAAAAGTGTGGAGGGGTTGTTGGTGGGGGTGGGGGTGGGAGGGGGTGGGAGGGGGTGGTGAGAGGCTGGGGTGGGGGTGGGGAAGAGGCCAACATATATGTGTAAGAATTGATTAAAACAACACAGAAATATGTTAAAAAAAAAGAAAAAAGTTTCAAGTAGGGGTGTGGTGGGGTGAGAGGCTGGGATGGGGGGAGGGGGGCAACATATATGTATAAGAATCGACCAAAACAAAACAGAAATATGTAAAAAAAAAAGTGGTGTGGAGGGGGTGGTGGGGGTGAGAGGCTGGGGTGGGGCGGGAGGGGGCAACATATATGTATCAGAATCGACCAAAACAACACAGAAATATGTAAAAAAAAAAAAAAAAAAGGTAATCCCAAACCAAATTTATAGATATATACATGCTTACATGCAAACCTAGATCTGCCTTTATTGCACATTTTATGGCCCATCACAATTTGGGTTCCATGGGAGCCCAGAATTTGCAGAAGACAAAATTGCTTACCCAACCCTTTACAACATACTATAAGGAAACCAATTCCAAAATTTAGTTCAGCTAGGACAAGAAATGCAAGAGATATAGACCTGTAAACACAGCTTACACGCAAAATTTGATGTGAAACAGACACATTTTAAGGGCTATCAGAATTTGGGTTCCATGGGAGCCCAGGGGTTACAGGAACCAAAATTATTTAAGCAGCCCTTAAGATAATGCTATAAGGAAGCTAATGGCCAAATTTGATTGTGCTAGGGTAAGAAGTGTAAGAGATATAGACTTGTAAACACAGCTTACACGCAAAATTTGATGTGAAATGGGACACATTTTATGGGCTATCATAATTTGGAACCACAATTGCTTATGCAGCCCTTAAAGCTACACAATCCCGATAAAATAATACAATTATACACGTTTTTTTTAACATAGGTACGGCTATAGATGAAGTTCTTTGCTGGATGTGTTGTATACATTGTTTAGGCTGGTATAATGGCGTAGCGTATATCGAGACATTTGCATAATAGGCGTGATAAACGCTTCGGTAACTTTGAAAGTGTACCACCCAGCGATTACGGGTATATAAGCCTAAACGTTTATATAGCAATTCGCTCAGATATCCGATAACAACAGAAAGTTCAACTCGATGAGGATATTCAATGGCGTGCAATGTAAATATATACATGATTGTAATGTTAGACGGAAGGGAACAAGTAAAATGCGTAAGGCATAACGTAAATACATCACTATGTAGAGAATTATAAACACTCACCCGCATATTCCACATATGTTCCATATATTGTATATACTTATTTCCTATAATATCATTGCAGTAATCCAACATCACACACATATTATTCATGTATACATATACAGAGAGCGTGTATCGGTAGCCAATAGTATGTAACGTGAAATACATGCTCAAGTGTTTACACTGGACAGAGAGAAATTATTGTTTACAATGAGACGCTAGAAGGGTATTGTTCAAATTAAGTTATAGATATGGAATTTTCTTTTATTGGTAAAAGACCAGCAATATTATTTCTCGCAAATCGTAGTTTTCAGGATGTGGGGAAGGGGTATACACATGAAGGTCGCCCATCCGTCTATCCTTCAGTTACATTTTTCAATTCCAGAGCTTCTTGGGGAAAAAAATAAGAGTCAATTCGTGAAAACAAGATCGTTCTTGCGGGCGAGCGTGTTTGTGGGTGCGTGCGTAAGCTGTGCTTGTGTGCGTGCTATTATGCATACGTTGTTAATATCTAAATCTGATGAATCTGAAAGGGATTTTGAATACTACTTCTTCATAAAAAAGAAAATTCATACAATAAAAAAAGTGCTGAAGCCCGGGCTAGAACCCCGTCCGCAACGGTGAAACTATACTAAGACAGCGCGTTAACCTACTGGGCTACGGAGGCCGATTAACCCTATTGTACTAATTAAGTTACTTTACATAAATATGCTCAATGGAGAAGGACCCTGTGCTAATATCACGGTGGAGAGACGTAACGGACCCTGGCTGCTCTGTAAAACAAATGCGTGTGATTCTGGCAACGGACACAATCCGTATCATTGGCACCCGTATCATTGGCACCGGATCCTGGTTGATAGATTGTTTTCTATACACCATCTGATTAAAGAGAAAACGACGATCGGGACTTTGGCTCCACCAACAAAAACAATAATAAAAAAAAAACATCTCTTGGTTGCATGGTGTTTTAAGTCATCTACAACACATTTTAGGTTATATGTGATGGTCGATTTTTTCGTGGGGCCACCAACATTGTTATCAGTAGGACAAGTACTGCATCGCCTCATGAAATCTGAGAACGAGCTGGATTCGTACCCACGACCGTAGCGGTGAACTTGAAACAGCGCATCACTCTGGACCACCGGTACTAAAATCATTCATGCGACAGCATGATGGAAAATAAAAAGGAACAGCCCAATATTGAATTTTTAAATCGGTTATGGATGTAGAATGTAGAGGGTGTGATCTTGTTATAGTAATATAATCTGGTGGTGAGTTTGGCAAAATGCATCTATGTCGTACACGACTAAACCAATGTACTCCGAAACTACGTTCGTTTATATACGTTTGCACTTGGAGATAATTCTCTCTTCACGACCTGTCTTCCGTCGACAGTACCCTAAAATAAACCATGGGCCCGCAATAGACATAAACCAAACTTACTTTCCCGCAGCGCTCTGCATAACGGTTTTTGTCGCCGTCAATTCGCGACAATGACCTCACACAGTTTTTATATTTTTAAAAAAAATGTTTATTCAAAAGGCATTATCCTAGAGTACGCAGATGTGTACACATTGTCTGCAAAAATTAGAAAATTAAAAAAAAAGAAGAAAAAAGAAAAACGAGCGGCGAGAGGTAATAAGGATTCAGACTATATCATCAACATGTCAGCGTCAAATAAGATATAAAATAGTGGGAAATACTCCCAAAAATGAACCACAGCTTATCTGGGAATAAAACAAGTTCATGTAGTTTGCCCCGGGACCACACTAGTAACGCTCTAGCTAAGCCCTAACAAGTAACAATTGTTTGATCATAAATGATATTTAAAAACAAAATACATCAATGAATAAAAAATCAAATATTACAAGTAATACAAATGCAGCAATGTGAACAACTAATGACGTAGACTGTATACATGCATGTTGGCATAATGTAGGCAGACATATCGTATAGAGAGGCAACCGTAGTTGTACGCAACAATTAAGGAAAAAGGTTTTTTATTTAGATATTTTGTTTAAAATAACTCTGTGTACAATTATTCACAAATTAATATAATTGCGTAAAGTAATACATTGAACACCTCCTATAGAAATGCTTAGCTTTCCGTTTATAATCTCCGAATACTTACGGAAAATGTCAATTACAAGTTTTAAATAGGCATTTACCACTTTATTTTTAGCGGATATCGAGGGGAGCACCCTCATCGGAGTCATTTTATGATTGAAAAGGTTATGTTTATCAGGACAGTATATTGAATATGAATAGCCGGTCGCCGCAAAGAAAAGAAGGATACATAAAATTCCGAGAAGCTGTCCTACTCTTACTAACGAATATATTTTCCTTTGAAAATTGTTCCAAGGATAGACTCCGAAACACAGAACCGGTGAACATACCAATCCGACGGACGAGACTAAGGGAACATGTTTTACTCAATAATACACAAACGAAATTGACTTGCACCGATAAGGCTTCATCCGGATCAATTCCAACGTGCTATCAACTAGACCACGCCAGCCCCCTTGAAGAGTATGAGTTCCTCGCCGATGTTTGGAGGGTGAAAATTCGTTATATGTAAAAAAAAAAAAATTGAAATATCTCAGCACATTGTTTTTTTTCCCCATAAGTTGACTCCCGCAAAAGCCACACCCAATTGAAAATGTCGCAGATTTATCTTCCACCGCTGATATCAAACTGAGATATTTCGAACAGGGGAACATATCTAGTCGTTTGTTTAAGATGTATGTTTTCAACTACCACCTAGGATCCTGTGTCAGAAGCAAACAGGACCCGGTACCATGAGCGACCAGGATCCGTTACTTTGCAATTCACAAACAACTTAACGCTTTTGGCAATCGGTAGATATTATTTAAATACGTCCAATGGATTTTATGACTGAAAATACATAATTACAGATATATCATAGTAGTCTGCGTTTTTGAAATAAACACAATTTTCTTAGAACTAGACGTACTTTCACGCGTCGGTGTGTAAACAGTGCGCGTTCTTTCACATGTAAAACACTGTTTTCATAACCCGTTCTTCATGAATTCAGACACACAAATGCATCTAGTGTTCCGTGTGTGTGATCATTTTTAAAAAGTGTCTTATTGGAAAGAAATATTAAATATCTTTTAACAACACGTCCAATAGTTTACGTGTTTTCACCCTCCAGGGTCCTTTACATGAACAACCAGGATCAAGGTAACGCTGTTTTGAGCAGCCAGATTCCCTTACGACTGTACACCGTGAATATAAACTATTTTGCTTTTCCAGGTCCGTAGCTACACTGGGGCACACATATGCAGTTGCCTTTGTCGAATTTTGGGAATGTACATACTTTACATAAAAGCAACTATATACTAGTATAAAAGGACCCTGGTGGAAATGCAACACATTGAAGGAAATCAAAACAAAATCCAGACTGGGGAGGGAGGTTAATGCCACCAAAATAAGGGATATGCCTCGGTTCAATTTCAGCTGGTTACGGGCCTGTTTTCATTTAAAATTACTTAACAAATCATTTAACTTGATTAAAGAAAATTAAAGATTTAAATAAGTAAACTTAGGAAAAGTAAATTACTAGTATTTGAACTAATAGTCATACTACAACTTTCGGTTTTTAGTTAACACTTACCCTGCCATACAGACGGAAGCTGACATCGTTCATATAATGTTTGATTACAAAGATTGAATAAAATATTTTCTTTGATTTTGAAATCTGATCAATCACAATGTTGATGGTCAGATTACCTATTCATACATTGTGTGTTGCATTTTTTGTTTCATGTAAACATCAATATTGGGGCTCACCCCGAAACATTGGGGTGTGGGGTCTTCCGGCTCTTACGCCTATGTCTATAAGACTATATAGAAACTCTCTCTCTCTCTCTCAATTCTTCCCACCCCCACCCCTCCTTCCTTCTCCCTCCCCCCTCCATCTCGTTTTCTTTCTTTCTCTGTCTATATATCTCTTTCTCTCTCTCTCTCTCTCTCTCCGTCTCATTATTTCTCTCTCTTTCGCTCTTTCGTTCGCCCTGTTTTGACTCGCTATGTCTCTCTGTGTCTCTCTGTGTCTCTCTGTCTCTCTGTGTCTCTCTATCCATTTTATTTTCAATTTCAATATTTCAATTCATGCATAAATTAAGAGGAATTCATTAAAAATATGTTGATTTATAATCTACTAATATGTGTAAACCATGCATGCATAACTTCACATAACAAATACTATATCTCCATCTTTACCATTAGTTATGAGCGTTGGCACACACACACACACACACATAAAAATGGAGGATTATTTGCATATAATATTTTCTTTGATGCAATGGGATAGTTGGAAAGAGTCTTTTTTAAAAGGCCGCTACGTTTAATTATAGGTATTGTTTTGGATTACATATAATTATGGACTTATAAGGTTGTTTGAGTAAAGTACATCTATAGCTTTCTTTTCAATTTCTAATGACTTGTATTTCCTATTAGGTCTTTCTACTGAAGATTGGTCTCATCAGTTCGATGGTCAAATGTCGTCTGCTAAAATCCGCTTTTATACCCGACATAAGACCAGTGGTCGATTCAGAAAGTACCTGAAGCGTCTCATACAGTACCGCCTTATCTCATTAATATTCAGTGAATTTAGGTAGTGCGCATGTTGTATATATGAACCCACACGTATACAGTAATCACTTAGTACAACATACGTAATAACCGTTAGTTTTGCTCAGTTCTAGTGTGCCTTTTATCGGGATTGTGTAGCTTTAAGATAATGCTATAAGGAAGCCCATGGCCAAATTTGGTTGTGCTAGGATAAGAAATGTAAAAGATATAGACTTGTAAACACAACTTACACGCAAACCTTGATGTGGGACGCCGACGCCGACGCCGAACCCGGGGTGATTACATAAGCTCTCTTACTCGTCTTCTTCGAATAGTCGAGCTAAAAAGCAAATCTAGACCGGACCTAATTTCGGACATATTAGCATTACTTAATGACTGTAACATACTGGGTTTATCCATTAATTTAGAATGGTGCCCAGCCCATGTAAATATTTCCGGCAATGAAAAGGCCGACCTAGCTTGTAAAGCTGGATTGGACCATCCTTTTATTGATAAACAGGTAGCATCCGTAAAACAATTAATGTTAAACTAAATAATTACCGAACTAATCAGATAAATAAATTCAACACTTTTACTAGACTTAGCCATAACTTTAGAAATCATGACCGGTTTTCGGGCAATAAAATCCTTACCAAAACTATAACCAGACTTAGAATGGGATGGATATAACTTATTACCTGCGAGTTTAGGAAGCCACATCATTAAGGATCTTTCCAAAAACTGGCCTTCCTGCTCGGTCCCATATACCACTGAACACTTTCTTCTTGAATGCAGTCAGCTCGACACAAAACGGGACGAATTAAAATCTAAACTCCGGCAAATTTCAATCCCTCTAAACCTTAATAATTTACTCGATCCCGAAAAAAGACACAAACTATTGGTTTTCAGCGCTTTTGGTGACTATATTAAAGCCACCCACTTCGAAAAGAAAATCTAAATCTTTTATTACCTCAGTTCCCCCATCTTTTAACAATATCCTACAGCATAACCCCCATTAAACTACTTATGACATTACTGAACATATCCCATATTTACTATATCTCCCAATTTCCATATAATACCCAATATTTAGTGAGTAAATCGGTCTTAATACTTTTGATGGAGACATGGGATGCGCTTGTAATTTTAGGCATCCTAGGTAATTGCTATAAAATACCTTCCTCAGTAGGTGATATACCTCCTTCATGTGCATATAAGGTAATAAGATCACTCCACTTATATTACTGTCGAAAACAATTCAATAATTGATATAGGTATAACATGGGACTGATCCGGTGGACGCGTTGGGACGATTTTTGAGTCTGATGACAACGCAGGCATAACGGTCCAGGATCAATCACATACTCTCATATATATAATGTAATAAAACTGCACTGTTTGACGGCCCAGTGGATCAGCATGTAAGTTTTGTCTGCTGGGCTCGAAAACGCTGACATAACTGAACATATCCCATATTTACCATATCTCCCAATTTCCATATAATACTCAATATTTAGTGAGTAAATCGGTCTGAATACTTTTGAGGGAGACATGGGATACGCTTGTAATTTAAGGCATCCTAGGTATCCCTCAATTGATATAAGGACGTTCCTCAATAGATGATATACCTCCTTCATGTACCCATAAGGTAATAAGATCACTCCACTTATATAACTGTGAAAAACAATTCAATAATGGATATAGGTATAACATGGGACTGATTCGGTGGACGCGTTGGGGCGATTTTTGAGTCTGATGACAACGCAGGCACAATGGTCCAGGATCAATCAAATACACTCATATATGTAATGTATTAAAACTGCACTGATTGACGGCCCAGTGGATCAGCTTGTTAGTTTTGTCTGCTGGACTCGAAAACACTGACATTATTGAGTATATTCCATATCTACCACATCTACACACTGACATTATTGAGTGTATTCCATATCTACCACATCTACACACTGACATTATTGAGTATATTTCATATCTACCACATCTACACACTGACATTATTGATTATATTCCATATCTACCACATCTCCCAAGTTCCATATACTACCCAATATTTAGTGAGTAAATCTGTCTGAATTGTTTGTCATTTAGTTAGACGGTCGTTGAACTAGCTTTCTATCTGGTAATCGATACGGAGTTTTCTAAATCATATTGATTGGGTTACTTTAATGAGAATTTATGTTACTGTTCTTGGCTAGCCTAGACGGTCGTAGTACTGGCTTTCTAGTACAGACCATTTCTGCATGTATACGCGTATAGTCAACGTCATCATTTTGTTTTCTCTTGTTCAATACAACCATCTTTTAAACATATCCTGCAGCATAACCCACATTGTATAAAATGTATAAACTACCCATGACAATATCATATCCCATATTTACTATACACCTCAGTAGGACATGTACCTATAAGGTAATAAGATATATCTTGTCTTGATTTAACTATCTTTGGAAGGAAATAATCCACCTATGCTTTCAATATATCTAAAGCCTGCTCTAACCATTTTTATATCTATGTTGTAATATATAGGATAAAGAGTGAATGGATGTCACATATGTTTACAGTACACTTAAACATAGAATACCCCACTTCTCACATTAATATCTCCGACAAAATCTTTTGTATATACACATTTTACTTGTTTTATCAGAAGCGTCGGAGATTTTAGTTGTATCTAAAGGCAGTCATTCGTTATTAGAGCAGGCTTCTGTTCCACTATATCACATAATATCTATGTATATCTTTGATCATTGCCCTCCCCAGAGTGGCCTCCACGTGTCTCTGTGTGGACAGACACCCTTCCTCAGACGAAGGTCTCTAGACGATATTAAGATAATTCGGATGCTGAGGACGGGTGCCTGACAAACCGTACCGCGTATTTTTATCATTTTTTATAACCTTTTATATGCAATATATTTTAAACATTTCAGTAAATTAAACAAGGGAACAATGATCAGACAAAATATGGATAATGTACATATAAAAATAAATAAATAGAACATTTTTAACTTACTAGAGACTGTTTTGATAGTTCACACACCCCTGACCCATGCCCAAGCTGGCACCCTTTTTCGATGGCCTGACTATTTGATGTAAATTATTTAAAAAAACAAAAAACTTTGGTGAACCCCATAATCTTCCTTGGGCATAATGTATATTAAAGTGTCTGCTTTTTTCTTGTCATTTCTTGAAAGATGATAACGTTAAAATAATCTCCTTAGAATAATTATGTAATGCATAAATAAAATAATCTACATAGAAACGCTCACCAAAAGGCCTTGTGCCATAGGGTGAGCAAAAATAAAAACGTATAGTAGTAGCAGGAAATCATTTACTGTATATACATCGACAAGTGCACATCGTACCTATACAGTAACAGTATTTTATACAGAAAAAAATAAGTTAGCTACTTTCGGGGCTCGAACACACGACCTTCTGATTTCAAGTCCGGTGCTCGATCCACTGAACTACAACGCTACTTGAGAAAATAGTATACTAACTACCATATATTATGAGGCAAAATAACTTAACATATTTGAACGCAACTAAAGATGGATAAATAAATATGTAGTCCATAATGTCGCACGTGTAAATTAACATTGCCTGGTGTTATACTGTATGTTATCAATATGAAAAAAATACTTTCCCTCAAATCAACCAAATCTCGACTTGTTATTTAGCGCTTGATGAGATTGTGTGCGCGCGCTTGTTATTACGTAATGCCTATTTAGTGTTAACAGTAGCATTTTTTCTGAGAATAATAAAATGTATAGCTAGTATATACCATCAAAAAACAAGGCTAAAACAATGTGGGGTGGGGTTGAGGGATGGGGCTTGTATAGAAACTCGGGCCGATATAAACTTATGTGAAATTTTATTACATGTATTTTTATCTGTTTTAATCCAAAATTGCTGTAATTTTAAAGAAATTTGTGGTCGAAAGGCAACTCGGGGATATCTGGTAATTTTTACTGTGGCCTCATTTCACTTTTTTATTGATATTTCATCTGTGTATTAATCTAAATTGTTTTATATGTAAATGATTGCGTTCAAATTAAAATATTAATATCCAAATAATGGAAAATAAAATGAAAACATAGCTATGTGTAAGAATTTACCAAAACAACACAGAAATATGTAAAAACATAAAAACAAAATATATTCCAGTTTCGAGTGTATGTGGGGGTTGGGGTGGGGAGGGGCGGGGCGGGGCAACATAGCTATGTGTAAGAATTGACCAAAACAACACAAAAATATGTAAAAAAAAACAACAACAAAATATTCCAGTTTCGAGTGGGAGGGGGATGAGGCGTGGTGGTGGGAGGGGGGGGGGGGGGGGGGGGGGTTAGAAGTGACAAAAGAAACACAGAAATATGTAACAAAAAATAATAGAGGAGAGGCGTGGGGTGGTAGGGGGCAACATATATATGTGTAAGAAGCTATGTGTAAGAATTGACTAAAACAACACAAAAACATGTAAAAAAAGAAGAGTAGAGTTTCAAGTGGGGTGGGGGAGTGTTGAGAGGCGCTGGGGGTGGGGTGGTATTAGGAGTGGGCAACATATATGTGTAAGAATTGACTAAAACAACACCGAAATATGTAAAAAAAAAAAAGAAGAAAAAAAAGGTGGAGGTGGGTGAAGGGGGAAGGAGTGGGGGTGGAGGAAGGAGCCCATTCCCCAATATGGGTGAGGTATGAATAAGACACATAATGCTAGAAATCCCAAACCAAAATTATAGATATATACTTCCTGACATGCAAACCTAGATCTGCCTTTATTGCACATTTTATGGGCCATTACAATTTGGGTTCAATGGGAGCCCAGAATTTGCAGAAGACAAACTTACTTAACCAACCTTTTACAACATACTATAAGGAAACCAATTCCCAAATTTATTTCAGCTAGGACAAGAAATGTAAGACACATTTTAACGGCTATCATAAGTTGGGTTCCATGAGAGCTCATGAGTTACAGGAACCAACATTGCTTATGCAGCCCTTAAGATAATGCTGTTAGGAAGCCCATGGCCAAATTTGGTTGTGCTAGGTTAAGAAATGTTACAAATATAGACTTGTAAACACAGCTTACACTCAAACCTTTATGTGGGACGCCGACGCCGCGCCGGGGTGATTACATAAAAATGCTACAACATACCAATAAATAGCAGTGGTCTAGTGGTTCAGCGTACATTTTTCAAAACTTACAAGTGCAAGGCTGCGGTTCAAATCCCGGCAACTATTTTTATCACATATATTCTGGAGCCGTATATTTATCCATGTTACCTGTACGGAGGCTAAATAAAAATGTGAAATTGTACGCATCGATTTCTGCTTAATACCGACTTTTGGGGTGTTCGTCGATTTGAAACTACTTCATGAGTTATAACCAGTTAACATAGGGACTGTATAGCTTAAGTGCCATTCTATCAAAAAAAAAATCATCAGCTCCAAAAAGTAGGTCAAGGTCATAGATGACCTTGTCCGGGCTTTCATTGATATTAACAAGCTGTTAAAATTTGGTAAAGATTGGATGAAAAATGAAGGCCCTTGGCCAGTAGAACTAAAAATCATAAGCTCCAAAAAGTAGGTCAAGGTCATGCGTCCAAAAAGATGCACTACCCAAGACATAACTATGTCAAAATAGAATATTTCTTCTTCAAAGATTAAGCTATAAATTAAGTTTAAAACATCTAGTGCATAATTATAGTTCATGAGAAAGTGATGTAAATGTAACAATGTAACACGTTATCTGCCCTTTGCTTGGATGGCGAAGGTCACATCCACATTTGCTTCGTCACGTTATAATGTAGGTACACTCAAGATACTATTAGCAAAGTTTGAAAGGTCTTAGTGCATACAGTTTGTGAAAAAGTGACCTAAACGCCAAAGTTGAAGGTAAAAACTCTAAGGTTATCTGACCTTTGCTTGAAGAGTCAATGTCATATCCACATATGCTTTGTCACGTTGCGATGTACCACCCTAGATACAACTTACAGTTTGCGCGAAATTGACCTCAGCGCAAAAGTTGAAGGTAAACTTATTAAGTTATCTGCCCTTTACTTGGAGGGTCAAGGTCACTTCCACATTTGTTATACAATTATAAGCAAAGTTTTGAAGGTCTAGTGCATACAGATTGTGAAAAAAATTACCTAAACGCAAAAGTTGAACCTGAAAATTATTGAGTTATCTGCCCTTTGCTTGGGGGGTCAAGGTCACTTCCACATTTGCTTTGTCACGTTGCGATGTACCACCCAAGATACAACTATAAGCAATGTTTGAAAGGTCTAGAGTATACAGTTTGTGAGACAATGACCTAAACGCAACACTTGAATGTTGACGACGCCGCCGCCGGAAAAGCAACAACTTTTTTTGTTCGAAAAGGCGAGACTGGCAATAATAGCCGGAAGTAGTAGTGATAACGGTTATAACGACTTCCGTTTTAAAATGAAATTTCATGCAAGATGTTTTTCCGAAGATACTCCTATGGTAATTCTAATGTAGGGTGCGGTTAATTTTGTGCGATCTGTCAAAATAAAGTACGTATGGAAGTTTTTAGATTTTATTATCAGAAGTAAGCAAACACGTTTCGTAGTAAATTGCTCCAACAATTTCACGAGATTTTGTGTTTTGAAAAAAGGATGGCTACACATTCGACACATCCATCTTGTTTGATTATTTTTGTCGAATATTAAACAAATAGTAATTATATGAATGATACTAAAGTCAGTGATTGAAATTATTTCAAGTTGGAATTATTAGTGTGTTAATTATGACAAAGGAACAAAGCTAATGAATACATAGTACATATATACTGGTTTTACTTTTTTAACTATAAATGAGAACAAGAACCGTTATCAACTCAACTTCAGGTAATTACAATGTATTTATAATAGCATCCAACATAACAACATCAAATACAATGTATCTGTGACATACTTACTGAATGCTTGAAAGAAATTGTTTTTTTTTAACAAAATAGTTTTGTGTTTTTATTTTACTTCAACTTCATTAATTGCGTCCCTCAGAAAAGAGTATTCTCGCAATGGTTCTACTTCTACTGTTCAGAAATAAAGCAGATCTTCTGCCATGTTGAGTTATGTATCGTTGGTCTCTCAATAAATCCTCTAAATTTGTCAAATTGCATGATATGGACCATATCATGGGATATGGACCATATCATGGACCAGTTTATATTGAGGAATATAATTTGTAATACCTATAATTTAACATAGTTTTAGTGTTTTTTTTGGGCCACCATACCAGCATTGTAGAAGTATGCAAGGCAAAACCCGATAGGTGGCGCCGCGTAAGCTATATTTAGAATTTAGGAATATCCCAACCTGGAGTTGGGTACGTCAAATTACGCATCTTTGAAGTGCTAAGACACTAAAAAGTGGAACTTTTTATGTTGAATATAGGAAGAAAAACACTGCATACATTATGTAATTGACCTCACGGCTTTTGTTATTTATTGGTAGATGAAAAATAAATGGAAGCGAAGTGCGGTTTTTTGGAAGTTCAGTATTAAATCGGATGATTACGCTCTAGTTTATGTACAAATAAAGTACTTCAATAATTAATCTTCAATTTGTTTTATATTTAATCTCACAAAAAATGGCGTACTCGTGGTGTATTTGCGCATTTTTTCAACACCTGCTAACATCAGAAAAGACCAACTCTTGTCATGTGACTGTAATGCGCATGCGTGGTACTACAAACAAGATCGTCTTTTTCGAGTCTTATTTCGGACTAGAAACTTGTTCCCACTAATAATTCTCATGAATTCTTTAGTGAAATAACACTTTAAATATTTCATACACATGTTATCATTCATCACGAAAATACTTTTGGCTTGTTTAGGCTAATTTACTCATTTTTCAGAATTGTTCAAATTTGACCTTGACATTGTCACGATAAGTCATGTACTACTAGTAGGCCATCTAACGCGAGTACTCATTTGTTTACATAGCAAAGATGACGGGTTTAACACCAACTTGTGAAAATAGTAGCACATATTTAAAAGAAAAAGGGAAAGAAACATTCATTTGACACATTACTTTGTAAATAAAGATCTGCATGACTTCATTGCAAGGAAAAAAACAATATTTATCAGCTAGGTTGCTTTTTTCAGGACAAATTGATAAAAAGGCTTATTCATTTTGGCAATTGTTGGACACAAAAAATATTTTTTTTGCATGTGGGGTGGTTCATAATCTTATTTTTTTTTTCCTCAATGGACTATTTTGATGATACTATTTAGAAAATACTAATCAGTTTCCCAATATTTTCTAATTTGAAAAATGCGTTTGCATTGCTAGTAGAACTACTTTTGGGGAAAAATCTGCTTGTCAAATAGAATTTTTTTTATGGAGTGTCAACATGAGATATAATTTTTTCATCTTGTGTATTTCTACTTCTTGTCTTCTCTTCTAAAGATTGTTGACAAGTTGTTGGTCAATGTTAGTCAGCGTTTACTTAATCTCAGAAGTAACCAGGACTGTTGATTTGAATTATGTACAGTACCGATGTAAAAATGCAACTATTTGCTTCATCTGCTGGTTTTAATACGTACATTTGCAAACAAAATCTTCAATATATAACAACAACATGTAGGTGACACTTGAATGTTGGTAACACGTTTTATTTAGAACCAGAAATATACTTTTAACTTGTGCACTACCCCACCCACTTTGTGAAGTATGCGTACCCTTTATAATAAGGATATTCAAAAAACATTAATTGGGCGGAGTCCTTCCTTTGAAACTGAAAATTCATGTTGGCTGATTTTATGAAATTAATGACAATAATGCAACAAATTTTATTTCCGTTATACAAAAACATATATAGGAGCAAATGAAGAATAAAAAAGTGTTTTAAATATGTTATCATTTATGTACAATCTGACATTAAAATATACCATTTTTTGTACATCCGCCTAGACATATCCACAACCTTAAACTAAAAACAAATAATATCCATATAATCTTCTCAATCTTATCAAGGGCAGTTGAAATCCAAAATGTTTAAACTGATTTCATTTTGACTCAAATTTTACCAAACACAGAGGTTTCTCCCAGCAATATGATAAATGAACATGTGTTACTTGCCATGCTTAGATCATGCTTGAAAAATGAGGTGCCAGGTACGTATTAAAACAGATGTGTGTATTCAGTCTATAGTAGTGTGCTTGACCATGCATACATTGCAATAGGCTAACTTACCTATATTATCGTCATGATAATGTATACCTTCAGGAACCTCTGTACCATGTGTATTAAATTGTCACCCCATTATGGTCATTGAAAATTGATTTTGAGAATGTGTTCATGTACAATATTGTAAAGTTTTAAGTGATTGGTATACAAATTAAAAAAAAAAGGATTTTCAGCTGCCCTAGATAAGACTTTGAAGATTACATTGCTATTGATAATATTTAATTTGCTTCTCTGAATATTACTGTGTGGATGCAGGAAAATGGGAGTTTTTCAGTTGAAAATAATTACTAAACTATTGCATTTTTTTTTCTTGATTTCTTTCTCTATATATGCTATATATATAATAAATAATGAAAGCACTTGATATAATGCCCTAACTTGTGCTTAAAATGCATATATTGCATCGAAATGGATTTCATTGGCACCGGTTGGATATCACCAATTCAAATTGCTGAAGTACCTTAAAACTACTTTATGTAAACAATTTAGTTTTGAAATCAGTTTTTTTTTGTTTCTAACTTAGATATTAAGATTAGGTTCTGCAAGTTTCATGTAAAAATATGCAGAAGTGTTTGAGATATCCAACTTCGAATCCTTCTTTTGTTCCATGGAACATAATCCTTAATGAATATGGCGGCAAAGTCATCATTTCTCGCAATATGTATCGGTTGCTGATATAGAGGATGGTGGACTGTTTTAAGTTATAAAAGTTAAATATATCAGAACTAAATTGGTGTACTTACCTAAAATCGTTTACGTGTATTACTGAACTGTAATTGTCCCTATAAATCATATACTGCTGCTTCCAATGGCATGTCCGCAAAATATAATACCACAGTCAACGTGTGACAACCTCAAGTATTTGCGGTATGCGCCACGTGTACAGCCATGCCGGTATATGGCATATCCATGCACGACAAAAACGGGTATTGGCCATATCCATGCACGAGAAGCATGATCTTCCATATACTTATGCATGCACCAGTAACAAACAATACACTGGGTTTGCTCAGATTGATAATCAATACAACAAGAAAGATAACACGATTTCTCACAAATAGGTCGCCTTAGCTGAGGACTCAGAATGTCCATGCAGTCGTCTAGTTTAGAACGTCCCTTTATGGATTTAAAATTCGCTGTTGTTTCTTGAAGAAAAAAAATAATTGTTTAACCATAATTTGTAGGTTGTGGGTAAAAGCCGTACAGTACCGTACATTCCGAAACATGACGGAAACTAAAAAGATAAAATTAGCCACGATTTCTAAAAAATACGCCGTCTTAGCAGTGGACTCGTCAATGCAGTCGTCCCGTTATGGATTTCAAGTTCGCTGATGTTTTCTTGAGGGAAAAAAAACATTCCGAAACATAAAGGAAATAGTAGGTGCGTGGTATGGGGAATATCGAAAGTAGTAACGAATAGTTTTAGTTTAGTGTAATGAACTAATATAGATTTATATAGAACGTAAAATAACATAAAATATACCTAATATGATAATTGAAATAATATTATTTAATTTAGGTGTACTTATGCTATGGATATATATATAGTTTATACATATTTTATGCATCTATAATTATGTCTGTCTATGCTATAGTTGAGCTGTTGAAAGTATTGTTTTCTGATATCGCTCGAGATGTTACTAACGGGAAAGGGTTACAGAAAACTCCATTATTGGTATACATTTTGCTGATAATTCGTGTATAGTTGGCTGTTTGCTGTTTAAGATGTGTGAATCCCTCTTGAAATCTGTGTTTGTCACACCTTCAATCTACAATGTAACATGTAATTTAATTAATTTCTTGGACATGTAATTGACCCCATGTCTGATATTTGTTTAATAATGTTGATTTCATATTATTAAATCTTTAAATGATGTTCGCCGTTATGTACGGCACTGATTATATTTATTATCTAATCCCATCTGTTAGATGTATTACCTATATACATGTTAATTGTTCTAAAATACGATTTAAATAAATTGATTAACATTTGCTTTTGTTTTAATATATGTTATACATCCTACTTACCCTGGTAATTTCCTTTAGTTTCGTTATACTAAGCAAAACTATTCATTTCTTCTTTCGGTATTATCCGTATCACGCACCTGCTATAATCTATAATCGTTACATTTCGGAATGTACTATAAGGTACGGTACGGCTTTTACCCTCAACCTATTTGATATATGGTGTCAGACCGGTGAAAATCAGCCCATTGAACACAATGCAATATAGGCTATATTTGGAGAGTCACAAGTTCCACAACATACGTTAGCTTAAATACACTTTATTCTGTGTAGTAAAACACATTTGGCTAGCAAACGGTCCCATATCTGGAATAAAACACCGATTCAGTTTTTCAACATTTCGCGTCATTCATTCACACTATGCGTATTTTGAAATAAACATCTGTCAAAACCACATCTCTACCTAACCTCTGTGCTCATACCCTCCAGAGAAATAATCCTAACAAACACAGTAAAATACTTACTATTCATGACAACAGACATACTACTCTAACCTCAGGTTAGATTTAACAATGAAATAAAAACTAATCTTGGGGAAAAACACATGCAAACTCGAAACTTTGGATTTTTTCAAGGAACTATTTTAGCACCCTACGACCCGGAAGTACTTCCTGACTGGTCTGATACCATATTACAGGCGAAACGTCAACTACATGTCTGCTATTTTCGTCTAATAATTTCCGACAGACTCCGGATCAGTACATGACCATTTATAGATCACGAAAAACTACGTAATTGCAATGTTGGCCACGTTTTTTATATTAATTCGTCGAAACCGTGTCCCATCATGAAAACTATTTTTGGTGTCCGATATAAACTCCTTTTTATTGTAAGTTATTTCTATACCATGTATTGTCCTGCTGGTGCAAACACATACCATCGCCTTCAAGCACTTGCTACGTTTCTGCACAAACGACATACTGCATGTTCAGTCTGTCTACACCAGAGAAAACACAACACACCTACCAGATATAGGCCCTATTCCCTCTAATAAGACAAAATACACCTTCATCAACCAAAATGGTGTGTATATGCTAAGTAGATTTGCCATCTCATTAGATTTCCAATAATGTCCAAAAATTTGCATTTAATCAGAAGTGATTTCAAATGTACCTTATGCTTCTTTTGTCAAGTAATTCCGTATGTTTTGTGCTGTAGTGATTATTAGTTGCATTTTATACTATTTTTCAACTTATTAGAGCGACTACAATTCACATGTTTTTTATTTGCACTGCTTTACAAACTTTTCCTCCATCACGCGATCTATTCATCACAAACACCGCCCCATTTCCCTCCTTTCCGCGTTTTTCTGTGCACTGACAAACCACCGTCGTTTCTCCCGCCATCTTTTTACCCGCAATGTTTCTAGGTTTACCAACACTAATTACATGTAAACCTCCGAGGTGTAGATGTAGTCGAATGTAGTTCCTATAATAAAAAGTAATCCCTCCTTTTATGATGGAAATGGGCATTATAAGTAGGGGAAAATTGCCCATTTTTATTCGATTTTATGGCTGTATGTATAAGAAGCGTATTCATAGGTTTTACTGGATCAGTGATGAACATTTTCGAAATTTCGACTCTATGCTTACTCTTTGTGAACAATGAAAACAGTCAATCAATGAAAACAGCTGTACCCTTGACCCGTTTAGTAAACAAACAAGAACTTTCTTACATGACTTGTCACCTTTTCTGGTGATTTTTCAAGAGGAAAATTAGTTTTCTATATGAACATTACACTGCTGCATTATTCATACTTGAGTTGAATTTGCAGCAAATCATTACTATGTGACACTTTAACATTGGTGTCTATGGGGAAAATAATTAGAGTTTCACACCTATAAGAGATGGTATACGGACAAATGCCCCCCCCCCCCCCGGACAAATGCCCCCCTGCTCATTTTTGTATAGGTGGACAAATGCCCCCTCATGTTTTTTGTATAGGTGGACAAATGCCCCCCTGAACTTTTTACAAGGTGGGGCATAAGCCTCCCTGATAATTTTGCAAATTAAATTCATACAAAAGAATAATCACATAATTCACAGGTAATTCCCAGTTTGTAAGTATTCAGAGCTATAAAAAAAAACAAAGTGTGACCAACACAAACATATTAATTACTTACAAACTGGGAATATGTATCACGGGGCTTATGTCCACCTTGTAAAAAGTTCAGGGGGGCATTTGTCCACCTATACAAAAACATGAGGGGGCATTTGTCCACCTATACAGTTGACCAAATATCCTGAGATGTGTGTCTAAAAATCACTTTCGTAGGCATTTTTTGTTAATAGCAAACTTATATGCTAAATTGCTTCTAGATACAAAGTACCTAAATTCTAGAGGGGATGTCGCTCTCTCAGGGCCCTAATGAGGTCCTAATGTGGTCTTAATGAGGTCAAAGGTCACCAAGTGCATTTTTTTCATAGCTTTTATTTGGCGTGTAATACATATGACATTTTTAAATGTGTTTTTATAGTCAAAATTATATCTATTATTA
>JAWPHD010018403.1:0-40066 GCA_037043455.1 Cyrtodaria siliqua | reverse complement strand
TAATAATCAAAAACATAAATAAATCACTAATTCACCTAACTATCATCTACCTCACCCTAACTACCCACCCCCTCTTTTTCAACTCCAATCAAATAAACAATTCCTATCACAACCCTCCCCAAACAACTTACCAAACAACTTCCCCCCCCTATCACACATCCATCACCCTCACAACAACACAATCACCAAACTACCCCAAAACACACACCCTATAAAAAAACATCAACAAACCCCCCTACACAAAAAACCCCAAACACACACCCCCCAACCCCAATCCCCAACAAAAATAAAAATAAACATAAAATTACCCACCCTCACCTCCCCTTCAACTACAAACAAACTAAATTAAATACCAACAACCCCAACCCACATCCCACTAAACAACCTCACCCCTCCAACACACCAACCCACTCTTCCTTACATACCCCTAACCCCAAACAATATACCACCCAACTACATACAAACCCCCACCACCACACCACCCCCTTTCACAACCACCATATCACCAACCACCTATCCACCCCAACCAAACAAAAAAAATAACACCACAAACCCCAAAACCCAACAAACCACCCCCATCTACAAAAACCCAATTCACTTTCCACTCTATCAACCCCACCAACAACACCACTCTCCATCTTTCATATTCCCTCAAACATTAACCTACAACCTAAAATACACCTTTTCCAACACAAAACACAAACTAACACCCACTACCATTATCAACAAACTCACACATATTCTAATACATCAATACCACTCACACTAACTACACAACACCACAACACATCAGCTAACGTTCAAAAAACTATACCACACTACAGTTAATAACAACCTAACAGTAGTCAAACACTCCAAAATACAACCACCAAACCATGCAATGACAGGTGCAACTAGGCTTGTACTTAACATCTCACACAAGTACGTTGAAATGCAAGAGTTCAGAAGAGACTAACTAGGACAACGTTAATCTATTAAAACCATTAAAGGGCCATAACTCTGCCAACAAATATTGAACCCAAATATGGCGAAGATATGCACAACTAGGCTTGATACTGAACATCCTTTTCAAGTTTCGTAAAAATCCAGTCAGGGTTCAGGAGAACTAGCCGGAAAATGTATGTGTATCCAAAACCTTTAACAGGCCATAACTCCATCAAAAATCTGTTAACGGAATGCCACGATGATACGCACAACTATTCTTGCTGCTGATCATCCTGTAAAGTTTTGTTGAAATGTGGGGAGACGTTCAGGAGAACTAGTCCAGACAAAGTTTGTGTATTAAAACCTTTAAAGGGCCATAACTCTGCCAAAAATCATTCAAACGGAACACGGCAATGATTTGCAAAACTAGACCTGATACTGATCATCCTTGTCAAGTTTCGTTAAAATCCAGCTAGGGGTTCAGGAGAACTAGCCAGGAAAATGTTTGTGTATCAGAAACCTTTAAAGGGCCATAACTCCACCAAAAATCTGTTAACTGGAACGCGACGATGATATGCACAACTATGCTTGCTGCTGATCATCCCTGTAAAGTTTGGTTGAAATGTGAGGAGACGTTCAGGAGAACTAGTCCAGACAAAGTTTGTGTATTAAAACCTTTAAAGGGACATAACTCCGCCAAAATCATCAACCAGAACACGGTGACGACCTGTACAACTAGGCTTGGTACTGATCATCTTGAAAAGTTTCACTAAAATCTGGCCAAATGAAGGCCTTTCTTCTTAATGAGGCCAAAATATAGCATATTTCAGAAAATCAAGGGCCATAACTCCGGTGTAAATGGTCCAATCAGGCTGGTATTGAAATTTGTTGGACCTTTCATTAATAGTAACAATCTGGTAAAGTTTGGTAAAGATTGAATGAAAAATGAAAGCCCTATCGTATTAACGAATTGAATGTTGTTTAACGGCTCATCAACACAGTATAGGTTATTTAGAGCCACCCCAGAGAAAGGGGAAGGATACATAGGAATCCGGGAACCTGCCCTACTCTTATTATCGAATAGATTCCTATGGTTCTTTAACGTGCTCGGAGGATAGACCGATCCACGGGACCGCCCGGTTTACGTCCCCATCCGACGGACGAGGCTAAGGGAAAGTGTCTTAACGAGGCAAAATATAGCATATTTAACTAAATCAAGGGCCATAACTCCGCTGTTCTGGTGCAATCTGGTTGGTTTTCGGATTTGTGCGAGCTTTCATTTATATGAACAATCTGGTAAAGTTTGGTAAAGATCGGACGAAAAACGAAGGCTCTATCGTAATATAGCATTTTTAACTAAATCAAGGGCCATAACTCCACTGTTGCTGGTCCGATCTGGCTGGTTTTCGAACTTGTCCAAGCTTTCATTGATATTAACAATGTGGTAGAGTTTGATAAAGATAGGATGAAAAATGAAGGCCCTATCGTCTTAACGAGGCAAAATATAGCATTTTTAACTAAATCAAGGGCCATAACTCCGCTGTGACTGGTCCGATCTAGCTGGTTTTCGAACTTGTCCGAGCTTTCATTGATATTAACAATCTATTAAAGTTTGGTAAAGATCGGATAAAAAATGAAGGCCCTATCGTCTTAAAGAGACAAAAGTTAACAGACGACGAACGACGGACGGACGACGGACAACACACCATCCATAAGCTCTGCTGGCCCTTGGCAGTAGAGCTAAAAACACTACCTAATAGTTACCAGCACCTTACAGTCCTCATCATACAAACATATCATTTAAAACTCGCAATATGCTAAACTCACGCAACTTAAACAGAACTTTGGTACCCTGATATATATGTATTATAGGGGTTCTGTTGTAATTTTCGTCTCACTCCGTTTCGCCTCAAATTACAACAGAAAACCCCTATAATACATATATAATAATTCACCATGAAATGGTGATTTACTTGATTTATTAAAACTTTTTTAAAATAGGGGTAGTGAAGATTGCAAGTTTAAATTTGTTTATAAGTTATCAAAATATAATTTAAACCTCAATACGTCTAAATCTGAGACACTCAGCGTTATACGACTTTAGCCTCCAATAATCGTTCTTTTTTCTAATTGAAGCTGCACCGCAACCAACACACACTTGATATTTTGCAGAAGTGCCTTTTTTACATATTAGACACGGTAATGCATGACTTGTTTTTAATCTATATTTATGCAAACTGCAATAATTAGAATCTTTTGTTGACTTATTTTTACATGGATTATGTAATCCAATTTTAAGAAATTTGAAAACATTGATTTCCATTGTCTATTTTATATATAATTATTTTTATATTTAATAAAAAAAAATTAAATATATAACAAATAAAGGAATGGAAAAAAACGAAGAGACTATAAGAAATTTAATACGCCTGTTTGATACAGGTGTAATAGATAAACAAACACTATTTAACGGTATAAATGCATTAAAACCTCTTAAAGAAGTTCCAAAAGAAACTTCAAAAGAGGTTAAATCTCAAACATTAGAAAATTTACTCAAGAGACGACGTGCTAAGAAACAACGTAAACGAGAAAGAAGCAGAAATATGATAAATTGCAAGATGAGCAAAATCAGAAATATGCTAAATCACGAGACAATGTTATAAATGAGTTGAAAGAGCTTAATGATAGAAAATCTAAAGAAGAATTAAAACTGGTTGACAAACCAATGTGTGGCTATTTTAAAGCATACGAAATATCTGCCGGGAAATACAAAGACCCTCAAAAACTATTCCGTGATAAAAAATCCATTTTTACAAAACAAATAAGCAAAGAGCTGACAAAGATGAATGGATTAAAGTTTCAATTAGGTCTCACTGTAGATTTATTCAAAGATGATGGTACTACCAAAAAATACACCACAGCAGTATTACACAGCGAACAAAATGCAATTTTAACCTCTGAAAAAATAAATGAGTTTTACGATAAATCATCTGCAAATATACAAGAGAGTCTTGAAAGATTTACAAACACAGCATCTGGATTGGAGATTGATCACTGTGTTACGTTTTACTTAAATTTTGCAAAGTATGAACCATTAAAAGGTTCTTCATATATTCCTTTGTCTAAAGCAGTATCTGATAAAAAAGCAATAATTATTGTTAATAATGAAGATAATAAGTGCTTGGAAGTGGCATTGGTTTCTGCTTTGTGGCCTAATAAAAATAATCCAACTAGGATATCTAGTTATAACAAACACATGGGTAAATTGAATATGGATGGTATTGACTTTCCCACTCCAATTTCACAAATTTCCAAAGTAGAAAAACAAAACAACCTTGCTATTAATGTTTACGGATGCACAGGAAAAAGGGTATCTGTATTTCCATATAGAATATCAGAGCAACCGCAAGAAATGGAAAGAATTAACTTCCTTTTAATTTCTGAAGACGTTGAGGTTGATTTAGAAAATGAAGATGATCCAAATAATGAAGAAGGAATTATAGATGACAATTATAACCCTGATATTTATTCCAACGAACCAAAAACAATAACAACAAAATATCACTATTGCTGGATTAAAAATCTAAATAGATTACTTTATGATCAAAACAAATATCGCGGTAAAACTTATTTCTGCGATCGTTGTCTTTACGGCTTTTCAAGAGAAGATCTACTTACCAACACAGAGAAGACTGTGAGGGTATCAATAAAAATTCTTGCAGAATAGAAATGCCAAAAGAAGGTAAAAATACTGTAAAATTTAAAAGTTTATTTACAGAGGTGAAGATGCTGTTGAAAAGTTTTTAAATCACTTAGAATGTGAGAAGAGCAACATTAATAAAATATTTGCTCACCCAAAACCATTAATCATGACGCAGCAAAATGAGGAAGATCATGAAAAATCAACACATTGCTGGATATGTGAGGATGAAATAAAAAATGATAAAAACGGTAAAGTAAGAGACCACTGTCATTTTACAGGAGAATACAGAGGTGCAGCACATAAAAAAAACTGTAACCTGAAACTGAAAATAAAACCAAATAAAACAATCATCCCTGTTGTATTTCACAACCTCAAAGGATATGCTAGTCATCTTATAATGCAAAAAATACATAAAATGACAGGTAATATTACATGCATTCCAAACAACGCTGAAAAGTATATTTCATTAAGTGCCGGACAACTTAGATTCTTGGATAGCTTTCAGTTTATGGCTTCTTCTCTGGAAAAATTGGTTAAAGCAACAGACAAATCTGATTTTAAAATTACCAAAAATCAGTTTGGAAAACAAACACATTTACTTTTACGAAAAGGTGTTTATCCATACGAATATATGGACAGTATGAAAAGATTTAAGGAAACGCAATTACCGCCTATAGAAAAGTTTTACAGCAAACTAACTGATGAAAGTATAAGTTTCGAAGATTACGAATACGCTCAAAAAATATGGAAAGAGTTTAACTGTAAAACTCTTGGAGACTATCATGATTTATATCTAAAAACGGATGTAACT
Source organism: Cyrtodaria siliqua (assembly GCA_037043455.1). Lineage (NCBI taxonomy): Eukaryota > Metazoa > Mollusca > Bivalvia > Adapedonta > Hiatellidae > Cyrtodaria > Cyrtodaria siliqua. The sequence goes on along the minus strand of JAWPHD010018403.1, from coordinate 34,628 downwards.
CTGTTAGCAGATGTGTTTCAAACTTTTAGAAAAACATGTATGAGTGCATACAAACTTGATGCTTTACATTACTATACAGCACCTGGATTATCTTGGGATGCTTTACTTAAACATTCAAAAATAGATTTAGAACTTTTGAGAGACATTGACATGCACTTATTCATAGAAAAAGGAATGCGAGGTGGCATAAGTATGGTATCAAAACGATATGCCAAAGCAAACAATCCACATGTAGTTGATTATAACCCTAACGAGGAAAACAACTTTTTAATGTATTTTGATGCAAATAATCTTTATGGATGGGCAATGAGTCAGCCAATTCCATATTCTGGCTTTGTTTGGAAAACCAAAAACAAGAGTGGAACATTTTCTAAACCAAAACCTGGCAAAGGACAAATGCTTGAAGTTGATTTGGAATATTCTAAAGAACTTCATGAAGCTCACAATGACTATCCGCTTGCACCGGAAAGATTAGCAGTGAAAAAAGAATGGTTGTCTGAATACCAAACAGATCTGTTAGAAAATAATGGCATGATAAATACAGAACAACTAGTTCCCAATCTTAGGGACAAAGAAAAATATGTGATACATTACAAAAACCTGCAACTGTATTTATCTTTAGGCATGAAACTAAAGAAAGTACACAGAGTATTAGAATTTAATGAAAAACCATGGATGGAATCATATATTTGTTTAAACACAGAACTTAGGAAAAAAGCTAAATCACAATTTGAAAAAGATTTTTACAAACTTATGAACAACTCTGTGTTTGGCAAGACAATGGAAAATTTACGCAAGCGGACAGATATAAAACTAGTCAAAACTAACGGCTCTGAAAATGAAAAGATAAGAAAAATAATAGCCAAACCCAACTTTAACAGGCGTATAAAATTTTCAGATGAATTATCAGCAGTACATGTAAACAAAACAAAATTAACATTAAAGAAACCAATCTATGTTGGGATGTCAGTATTGGATTTATCAAAGTATATGATGTATGATTGGTATTATAATACCCTGAAAAAAAGGTACGGAAATGACTGTACTTTATTATACACAGACACTGACAGCCTACTGGTAAACATCAAAACAGATGATGCCTACAAAGACATGGCTGAAATGAAAGATGAGTATGATCTAAGTGATTATCCAAAAAATCACCCAATGCATGATGATACAAACAAAAAAGTATTGGGTAAAATGAAAGACGAATGTAATGGTGTTGCTATAGCCGAATATGTTGGATTAAGACCCAAACTATATTCTGTTTTGAGAGCGGATGAGCAGGTTATTGAAAAAGTAATAAATAAAATGAAAGATGAGTGTCCTGGTGTTTCTATAGTTGAGTATATTGAATCAAGACCTGAACTATATTCTAAAGTGGATGAGCTAAGATCTTCTATTTAGAAAGCGGATGAGGAGATTATTAAAAAAGCAAGAGGTAAAATGAAAGATGAATGTCCTGGTGTTTCTACAGTTGAGGATATTGGATTAAGATCCAAACAAGATTCTATTTTGAAAGTGAATGAGCAGATTATTAAGAAAGCAAAGGGTGTAAAAGAATATGTAACCAAAAAACAAACAAACTTTGAGAACTACAAGGATGCATTGTTTGGCAAGAAAAAATACACCCATAAAATGAATATGATGCGATCAATGAAGCATCAAATATATGGCATAACAGTAAACAAAGTTACATTATCACCATTTTACTCAAAAAGATACATCCGAGAAGATGGAATTACAACTGATGCACATGGTTTCTACAAAAACTTATGAATTTGGGTATCCGCAGGAACAATAAGTAGTTCTTCTTTGACAAATCCTCTTTGAGGCGCTGGTAATTTCAAATAATAAACTCTTATACCTTGCGTCACCATATAACTTTTAATCTTGTGAATATCTACACTCCACATTGGATCAGTTGCTCTGCGTCTTCCACCTTCTTGTTCCCCGGGTTGATATAAATATCTTACACTTGCATTCATACAGATAGGATCATCTTTTAATATTTTTGTTTCAACAGGAGGAGGCTTTTTTGTTTCCACATTTATTGCTTTAACAACTTCTGGTAATCGCTTTACCCATTCTCTATTACGTTTTTGTGAATCTATTTCCTTAGCATACTGATAACCAAACAATCTTTCAGCTAATGTTCTGTTAAATCTTTCCACTAAAGCTTGGTCTCTGTGTATTTCTGTTCTGCCTCGTCTGATATTTACTTTGTGTTTTGCCATCAACTGTGATACTGCACTCATAACTTCTCTGCCTGGATCCACTTGTAATAACTTTGGATATTTTAGATGCCGACTGTATATTTTTTCAAATGCTTTGGCAACTTCTTTGCTATCCTTGGAAGTCAGTGGCTCTGCTTCTTTGTATCTACTTGCAATATCAACCACAGTCAATGCATATTTATATGTCTTGCGTCCACGACCAATCCCAAAAGTATCATGCGGTAAAAATAACAAATCAGCTTGATGCACTCCATTCTTAGCAGAAACATCAAACCTGGGTCTAACTATTTTCTTTGGTGCGGGTAAATAAATCTGCCACACAGCTTGTTTCTTTAAAAATTCTAATGCCTTTTTTTCACTAACACCAGCCTCTTTTGCTAATTTTTTAACTGCTGTGTAACCTCTCCAAAATCCTTTTGGGCTGTAATAAATCTTTTCCATTTTTTTCTACTAAAGATTAAACTTTATATAACTATAAAGAAAAAATGGAAATCACAACTGCACGATTTGATGAACTGCTCGAAGAGCAATATCAAAATAGCACAAAGAAATGGACAGACTTGGAAGTAAATAAAATATACACTATTACAGATACGAAAATAGTAGATACTGAATATGGTCCATCCATGGTATTAACATTATTAGACAATGGTGAAGTATGGGCGCCTGGTCATCTCAAAGATAAATTAGAGAAGAGTGCTAAACCACCATATTATATGCGACCACTTGGATTGAAACCATGTAAGAACAACAAAAAAAATAGGTATCATGCATATGACTTAGTCTTTTCAAAGTAAACATACTTAGTCATTCCAAATCCAAAAAAGTCCAAAGTAATTATAGTTTTAAACTATTTTTTTTATGAACTCAATTTATACGCCACAAATCCAGTTGCAGCCATGCCCACCACAATAAACGTAATTTCTCTATTCTGTTGATCCGGAGATGGTGTATAAAAATCACTCAACTTAGGCTCCGGTTCCAAAAGCAAATGTTTACCAGTTATGTAATAATACTGTTTCATAGCTTGGTCCACATCATCAAAAGTCTGCTCTGCATGATGCTCTGTTTGCAGTTGCTTATTAATAAAATCTAATCTCTCTGTTCTTTTTTTATTCCACTCCGCTTGTGCTGCGTTTAATTGTTCCACTGCTTTGTCATGCCTTTGTCTTTCCTCATCTGAATGACTTCCCATTATTTGTTAATGCGCCACCGATCATCATTGCTACTGCACTTGCCATTTTTTTATATATATTTTTTAAAATTATTTCATAATATCCGCAGGAATAATACCTTGCTTAATCAACATATCCCTCGTAGCCATTGCTAACATTATATCCACAGACAGCATCCCAAAATCTGTCATATTAAAATCCACTTTAGGTGCTGGCCTTTTTAGTAGTTTTCTGCCAATCTCAGAATATCCAACAGTTAGAAGTGTTTCCACTCCTGCATGATACATCATATTTACAATTTGTTTTCATTCAATACTTGCTGCCATTTTTTTTATATTATTTTTTATATTATTTTTTTAAATAAATTATTAAAAACAATCAAACGGGTCTTTTGGTGCAACACGAACAGCAGCAGGTTGTACAGGTTGCGTAGCAGATTTCTTGTTATAAGTATACAAACCCAACCCAGCAATGCCTAATAAAACCAGACACGGTGGAATATAATTTTTGTATACGTTTATTTTGATTTCTGGTTTTTCTTCATCTATTGTTATTTTTGTTATTTGATTTGCAGCATCTTGCTTTGCATCCTGAAGCAAACGCTTTGCCTTTCTTGCCGCTGCTCCTTTTTTCCAGCTTCTATTCTTTTTGGATTTTTTACTTTTTGTTGTTCAACCTCAACAGGTATAACTTCACTCTCTTGGTTCTCCATTTATATTATCTATATTTTTATTTTTATTAAAATCAATATGTCTAACAGTTGTCAGTATTGCTGTAAATGGTGCTAAGCACATTCCATATCTGTAATACAACTCACAACAAGCACTTGTCAAAGCATGATTAATAAATGGGTCTTCCTCCAAATCTTCTATCAGTTTTGGTGGATTTGTCACATTAAAATATTTTGATACTCCCATCACATACAAGTTAATAAAAGAATTGCCTAAAGTCTTGGTCATGCTTGCCCCAAGCCGTGCTTCATATCTGCAGTAAAGTTTGTTAATTTCATCCGGGGGCATGCTATCTATATTCGTGAGTTGTATGTCTTTACCCAAATATTGACGACTACCACCGCCAGCCACTATGGCTGATAATCTTTCTTTTTTTGTTTCTTGTTGCTTTGATTCATCACGTTCTGTGAAACCTTCTGATATATCTTGTAAAGTTCTTCCGCATTCATTTTTATATTAATAATTTTATTTTTTATCTTGAAATAAACATAAAACATAAAACAACCAGCTGCGATATTCATGCAAGTAGTAATTGTTAGTATTGTTAATAGCATTGTTATTAATATTGCTATTTCTTTATTAGCATTGTTAATTTGCTGCAAGCATTGCTATTAACATTGCTACTTTGCTATGAGCAATGCTATAAGCATTACTATATTTTTTGATATTTTCATTATATTTTCATGTCAGTATTGCTATTAACATTGCTACTTTGCTGTTAGTATTACTATTAGCAACAAAGCAATGCTGTTAGAAAAAAAGAATTGCTGGTAGAAATTATTCAACCCAATAACCAGTTGGTTGGTCAGTTCTCAAAATTAACTTTGAATATTTAGTTTTTGCTAAAGCTTTTCTTATTCTGGTTCTCTCCTCCAGCGTCGGAATAACATCATTTTCTCTCAAACAATTTTCATAACTATCTCTGTCTTTAGTGTAAAACATACACAACCATTTTGCTTGCTCTCTCAAATCTTTCAATACAGAATTATATCTCTGTGAAATAACCCATACTGATTGTTTGGCATGGCGGCCAGAGAATGCCAACTCTGATAACATATCTTTTTTCTTTGTTAATTCTTTTGTGGCTGAGCAATCGTCAATAATGTATAATGTGGGCTGGCCAGCATATCTTTTGAAAAATAAACGCAACAGTTCTTGTAACATTTCTTTACCGTTGCTCACGGGATTGACAATTTTTTTTTTTTTATCTTTTGGATGTTTTACATCACCTATCCAGGATCTATTTTTATAAGCCTCGTTCCACTCTATAGTTAGACACAATATAATTATATGTTCAAAAACTCCAACATACTCTTGTTCAAGTATGTCAAGAACAAACTCTGTTTTACCACAGCCTGTCTGACCACAGATAATGGCACTGTGTGAATATTTAGGATATTTTTGTTGTAAACTAGTATCGTACTTCTTTGAATCTTCCATCTTCGAAATTGATTTGCGCATCTTGTATTATATATATATAAATATTTAAAGTTTGATCTGCATCTGCTTTTTTATTTATTAGTATCGTTATACCTTCACTGCCGTTTTCTATTCTTCTTCCACTGCCGTATAATAAATTGTCATCACATGTTCTAAGGTCAAGCCACAAAGCATATGATTTTGTTAGATAAGCGTCAAGAGAAACATTGGTAAAGTTAAAGTTCCTCGCTACTATTTCTGTCTCTTTGTTTCTTTTTGAGGTCAAGGCAAAATATTTGTTGATTTCATCCCAATGTTGATATGCCTTCATGCCCTGACTATACAACTGATTTGGTACTCCCTCTATTGTCATTTCAACTTTTTCAATCTTTGGGTTGTAATAGGTTTCTGTGCTTGTTCTTTCTGGGTCTTCAAACAGCATTAAAATACCTTTCATGCTCTGTGCTGGCACATTAATGTTGATGTTCCAAAGAGTATCAGATTTTTTTAAAATTATTATTCTATGTCGCAAGATACGATCATACGTAAATACTATCTTTCCATTGATTTGCTGTCTTATTTGTCTGGCTAATTCAACATCACTAACCGTATCAAATTCCAAGCAGATATTTTTTATTACATAAGATGCATCAGCATATATGCAGTGCTTTTGATAACTTTGTTATAATCGTTAAACGTTAATTCATATTCTAACCTATCACCAAGCCCCGCTTGATAAAATGGCATATGACTTTCTAACATTTCAAAGTCCAGTGGAATACAAAATCTATTTCCAAAAGCTGCTGCTATAGCTTCATCTTCGGTGTCTGAGGAAGCATCTCCCGCACCAACTCTATGTTTTAGCATGTTTGCTTTACCAATACCTTGGTAAGCTGTGTTTAATCGTTCGGTAGGGCTTTTCCATAAATCTACATAACAATGATATATATCACTGTCATCTATTGACATGACTTCATTGCCACTTATTCTTATTGTCATTTTTTTCACAATTGTTCTACCCAGATTTTGAAATAGAGTAGCGTTGGCGTCTGTTCTGCTTTTAAGTTCTATTTCAAAGGCAAGACGAGCAGTACGTGGAACTATCACATCATTAGTACTTAGATTGGGAAATCTCACAAGCAGTTGCTGGTTTTGGTCTATTGTTGATGGATTATTAGTTATTACAACACTTGTGCGGATGCCTTTGGCACCATGAGGTTCTCTTAGTTTTCTATGAGGGCTGAGTTTGTTTCCGTAAGCTGACATTATTTTTATTTTTTAAATATATTTTTTAAAATTAAATAAAATAAACAATGGCTGAGGGTGGATTTGACAATCCTGTGTACGATCCAGATGTTGGAGATATGACTGAAGAAGACTTGGATAAATTACTTGAAGACGAATTTATACAACCTGGCTCAGAATTTCATAGACAAATTGTAAATGAAAATAACCATATTGATCAGCTTAAAGGGGAAGATAAAACAGAAAAACAACTAACACAAAAAAGGTTGTTAGTAGATCAATTTTTTACTGAAGTTAATGCTGAGATCAGCGGAATTGATTATAAAAATGATTTTAGAGTGGCCGAGGACGAAATCGGTAGAACAATGTTATATGCAGTTCAGTTGGGAACAGATGATGTTCCACTTACCTATTATAAGGGAAATAATCCAAACGAACCAATCAATTTTTATGCGCTGGACACTCTACTTAGAAAACATGGCATTGAATTCATAAAAAATAATTTAAATATATATGATTATTTAGCCCCACGTGAAAGAAAGGCTCAGGGTAGGGCAGAATTTGCAGCCTTGACAAAAACAAGAGATACCATCACAAAAGAAGGAGAAAATATACCAATGAAAACTTTTTCAACAACTGAAGATGTACAAAATACAGCAAATGCTGTAAATAAAATTGAGAGTAATTTGAGTAATACAATAGATAAAACTCATCCTAAAACTGCTGTTCAAACACAAACAGAAGGTCTAACAATGCGAGAGTTACAAGGTTTAGACAAGGTATTGCAAAGCTCCTGTGGAGAACTTACTAATAATCTTTCAAAGCTCAGAGCTTGATAAAGACATAACAAAAGAAAAACAAAAATTAGAACAAGTTAGCACCCCCGGGCAGGAGGATGAGTTTCAACAAGAGCGCATACGTGACAGAATAAAAAACTTAGAAGATGAAAAAAGTGCACGACTTGAAGCGGCAAGTGAAAACAAAGAAGCATTACGCAGTCAAATAAACAGGATAAAAGAAACTATAAATAAGGTGTTAAAAGAAGACACAACATTGGGTGAGAGAATCAAAACCTTGTTTAGGGAGCAAGGTATTACTATTGTTAGTATTTTGACTGCCTTTGGTATGATTATTGGGGTATTAGTTGATGCCATTATTCCTACAACAGGAGGAGGGACAGTACCTGTTCCAACTCCAAAGCCTGATCCATCAAGTGTAAAAGACTGGATAAAAAAACAACTATTTAATCTTGGTAAACTTCTTGCCAACCTAGCTGGTAAAGCTGCTGCAGCACTTCCAGGAGTTATTGGTGCAATAGTATCATGGCTTTTATCTGCAACAGGTAATTTTATTAATTGGCTTGGTAACAATCTATGGGCTTTGCTTTTGTTTGTTTCCGGGTTGTTGTATGTGGCAGCCAAAGAGTGGTTTAGTAAATCTCGTAGATAAGTAATGCAGCAAGACCTATTACTATGGTACCAACAATTATAGTTGTTTTGTTATCTTCGTGTTCAATCGCTATTTTTTGTATTTCTTGTGGGTTATGCTCCTCAGTTTTATGTATTGATTTATCAGAATGTTCCGGTAAAAATTTCTTTGTTGTGGTGCCTTGAAAAGGTTGAATATTTTTTGGTGGCACTGGTTTTACATTTACATCATTATTCAATCCTAATGCTTGTGCATCGGTTGCTATTACAATTTCATTATTGTAGTCTTGTATTGTTCCAATTCTTAATTCCATGTCACTCGGAGACATGTACAATCCACTTCCATAGACAAAATTTACTTTACTTCTTGCATATTTTAGGGTGTTTTCATATCTTGAAATTTGACTGGGCAAGTCGATGGGGCTATTTATTGCGTCCTCTACATTTGCTAAAAATTGTTTTTGTGCATCAAATGCTGTTCCAGTTCCAAGTATATCTGTTCTTGTTTGTGATTGTGAGCCAAGGATTGCCCAGCAGTATGTTCTTATGCTGTCATTGATTCTTTCTACTCCTGCTCTTGTAAATCCAGATGAACAATCTAGTATAAAAGTAGACCAGCTGTTGTCAGCCTCAGATCCTTGTGCAATGTAATCAATGTGGTATGTTTTATCACTCTCATAGACTGTGAAACTCATCGTTTTGTTGTCGTATACAGTATTTATCAAAGGATGATAACCAATATGTGCCCAGTAATTATAAATTGTTCCTAGACCATCAATATAGCTTTGTTTCTGCCTCCAGTCCGAATTTAAGTCAACGTTAAACTCCTTGCATATTCTCTCGTATGCGTTTCGGTTATATGTGTTATTAAACGCATTCCAATTTGAGTCTTGCGGCAATGCTACACTCATCTCAAATAATATTCTTCCGACTTGGTAATAGACATGAAATCGAAATAATGAACCAACCAGTGCATCAGCTTTTAGATGGTTGTTGAAATCAATGCCACATCCAGTTGTCGCACACCAAATAGCAAAATTCAACTGATTCTGCCAAAATAACATCCAATCTGTTCCCCAGCGTTGGACTATAGCATCTGATTTGACGTATGGGAGTTTGTATTTTTTAAAGACATTGGGAAATGATGCTTTAAAGTCTTTACCGTTTGATGTAATGACTATGTTTTGATTTATTATATCTATCACTTTCTTGCTAAAAGTATTTGAATAGTGAGCATCCGGGTTATATTTAAATTCTTTAGAAATCATTTTTATTTGTATTTTTATATATATATATTAAAAAAAATGTTTCATACAATTTCAAACATAGACAACTCTATTAATTTACAACAGTATATCGATAATAGAGATGGAACTAAGCGCGTCGGATTAAAAAGTTTTACATACACTATCGGTTGGCATAATATTAATGGTGAAATCCTAAAGACAAGAAACCCAGATAAAATAGAACATTTTCCAAGTGGACTTTATAACTTTCAAGACTTGGTAGAAAAGTTTAAAAATTTAAATGAAAAGATTATCCTGGACAATATTAAGCAAATTGGCTTCAGCATTGTACATACACCAATAGAGACACGAATGTCAAGCGGTCTTTCAAAAATGCTGGGATTCAAGGACAGAAAATGGTTGACAGGTACTAATATAGGAGATTACCCAATTGATTTAGCTCCTTATAAACAGCTATATATTCATCTGAAACAAGTTAATACGAGTAGTAATTATTTTAATGGTGCACCAAGCACTATTATAGGTGTTGTGCCTGTAGTAAATAAGTAGTTTGGAGATATAGTATATACACATTTTTATCCTGAATATCACTGTCTTATGAATGGTGCAATTACTGAATTGAAAATAGAAGTTAGAGATGAGTATGGCAACAAGATAAATAATCACGGTTTGCCTATGAGTTGTGTTTTAGAAATTATTTAAAAAATATATTTTTATAAAAAAAAACAATGAGTATATTTGGACCACCAAGCTCTAAAAAAACAAAAGACTTAGAGGCTTTAATAAATGATGTTCAAAATTTATATAGGCGAGTTGTGCCTTTTGTTGACCAGTTTAATCATTTAAAAAATAGAGTTGATAGTCTTAAATATGGAATTATAACAATATTTGCGGAGGCTAAGGGTCCACTTGTGTTGAATAGAATACTCTCATTTGGTAACGGCGGGGCAGAATCAAATGTGGGGCATGTAATGACACGCCGTGGACGGATTATGGGAATAGGTTTAGCAAGTGAACGATTAGTTGGTGACGTAACTGTAATAGTTTCTGTCAATGGTGTTGAACAACCAAATTATGGCATAACGCTTCACATCATCCCACGCAATCATGATAACTTTGATAAACCTTTAGAGATTGGTGCTGGTTCTGTTGTTAACTTTGTATGCAAGGTTGCTAACGCTACCGCTGTAAATACGGTGGCATCATTATTAATTGAATTAATTTAATTTAATTCTACAAGCTGGCTTGATTTTTGTATCAACAAAAAATATATTATATACAAAATTGTATAACAGTATGATAATTAGTGTACTGGGTATTGAGAGCTTGCCTTAAAAGATGTGTTTAATAATTTAATATTAAAAATTTAGTCTTTGAACTATTTTTTTTTTAAAAAATATAATGTTATAATTATATGATGAAAAAAAATGGAAGAACAAGAACCAGACATGGAATCGGAGCCAGAAGAATATATACCAATACCAGTAGAGTATGAACCTGTAGTGCTAGAGGAAGTATGGGATTATGTTTACAAGTGTGTTAGGAAATGGGATATTTTTGAAGACTACAAGTGGTCAACACTATCTGTTATTATATTACTATTTATACCGCAGTGCTCGTAACAACAATTATAGGTTTGTTTGGAACTCTTACCCCATCCGCCTGGTTAATATTACCATGAGGAGTCTTAAAAGTAACAAAGATTGAAAACTTAACCAAATCACGTTGCTTAAAATCCTGTCCGGTTGCTACCGCTGTAAATACGGTGGCATCATTATTAATTGAATTAATTTAATTTTTTATTTATTAATAAAAAAAATGAAGCAACCGACAGCACCAAGTATATATCCTGAGTTGCCAGTGGAAGACGGACAAAATTATAGATTACAAAAGATTTCAGAAATTGAAAAAAAGTTAATTACAGAGCGAGATATACGTCAGTCTCTTTATAAAAAATATAAACGTGGTATTAATATTACAGATGGAATTGACACTACCTTAATATCTGCAGGTGTTATTATGGCTGGGATTGGATTTTTTGTTCCAGTTTTGTTACCTTTAGAAATAGCAGCAATAGTATGTGGAGCTACAGGTGTTTGTATTAATTTTATCAGACGCAAGCTTAATGCAAAAGCTCAAAAACATCATGAAATAAAAAACTTTGGCAGAGTCTAAGTTAAATAGTATAAAACAGTTAATATCAAAAGCGTTGAGTGATGCACAAATATCTGATCAAGAGTTTAAGATGATTTTAGATGAGTTGGATAAATATTATAGTTTAAAACAGGACACAAAACAAAAAAAGGCTGAAATAAGTGAAGTTCAAAAAAAAGAACTAGTAGAGCAGGGAAGAAAGGAAGCAATGGCAACCTTACAAAAAGTCTAAAAAGTGTGTGATTTATTGTTTTAGTAGTGTGTTTGAGTATGATCCACCACCTTTGTATTCAAGGTCAAAAAATTGTTAATTTGAATGTAATTTTGATAACTTATAAAAAAAATTAAACTTGCAATCTTCACTACCCCTATTTTAAAAAAGTTTTAATAAATCAAGTAAAATCACCATTTCATGGTGATTTATTATATATGTATTATAGGGGTTTTCTGTTGTAATTTGAGGCGAAACGGAATGAGACAAAAATTACAACAGAAACCCTATAATACATATATATCCCTGAATTCAAGCATAAAATCATCTGCATAGCAACGCTGACAACCTCATCATCAACAGAAAAGTAATACATACGACTCCCTATTGCTGTTCCGATTAATCGATTTGATCGAGCATCGATCAGTTAAGCCTTTTTTCTGATTAATTGATTACAATTTTTCAGGATCGAGTTTACAAGAATGTACAAGAGAATGAATTTTGCAACAAGTAATCATATATCTCTACAGGGGTATTACAACTTATACTTAAAATAAATACTTGGTCCGTTTCATTAAATTGCTTAATGACCAAAACTGTTCAACTACTTGAAATGTGTTACTTTTCTTCATTATAGTCTGAAAAAGCCTTACACTTGTGTCTTATATGGAACCCATGTTTAATCGATTAATGATTGATCATCGGTTGGTTGAAAATTCCGATGATCGATCATGAATTTTCAACCGATTCCCAACACTACGACTCCCCATTTGCTTTGAAAAGGCAAAATAGTCAGAACCATATTATATATACTTACCTTAGAATCTTTTTTCCTGTTCTTGTTCATATAATTCCATAGGATATTTTGTCGTTTTTTAATTCCGTCAAACAGCAGTTTGAATTTGGCATAAGCTGCAAACTTTTGGGTCATAAAATTCGAGATCTTCTGGAGGTTTTCCTTGCCTTTGGGACCAGAAAGGCCTCCAATATATTGTTTCAGCAATTTCTGGAACATCCGTAGCCAATTCAATGCATTCTTGATGTCCTTCATGTCTTTGGATAGGATCGTGATCAGTCTGTTTTGCTTTGTCAGAGCAACCTGTTGTTTCTTTGTTAGTCCAGCGAGACCTGTTGAATTATTTTATATTTGTTTTTAATTTATTCACAGTAAATACACATTTCAGAAGTATTTGTTTGTTTGAATGCTTTTTTACATCATTTTTAGGATGTGTTAGGTAGGCCATATATATATGGCCTTTTTTTGTGGTAGAGGCAGACCACCCCATTTTTCCTGGGTAGAACTAGTGCTGTATACCTCCTGCCATTCATAAGAATTGACACTTTCTCGCTTGACAAGTCGAGCTCCCTGTGTGATTCGAACCTGCAGTGAGGTGAGAAAGTTTCAGATGCAGCATCTTTACTATTCCTGCCATGGAGGCGCATATCAATAGTTTGGTAGAGCAATATACATTAATATCAACATGGTTCATATAGCGTGTGTAATGTCTATAATGTCTATAATCGATAAATTGAAATTTGAGTCCTATCCGGGTAATGCAAAATTCATAACAGACATCATTCTGCGCCAACTGGATACAGAGTTTTATCTATCCCTGCGTCATGCGTCAAATACGCAGTATTTTCTGATTTGACGCACAATTATTGTTGCCAAAACGTACATAGACGCAGCTGAAAAAGGAGCCGTAAAATAAACATAGTCATAAGCGATTTTCACGATATAAGTGTAATTTATGTGCACTTGTCGCACAATGAAACGACGATTTTCATTGGCTGAATTGTATGCAATGTCCAATCAAATGAGTTGTTCCGAGATGTTGTCAGCGTTCTACGCAAAATGTCAAAAAAGGAAAAGCAGATTCAAAACAAACAAAAGTACAGTTTGGACCGCGTTTGCCTCCAACCTTCACTGCTGACAACAACAATAATGTCGAGTCCCAATCAGCAAATGACGAGGTAACGGTAACCCACAAGATAAAACGTAATTTCGTCCCACAATTGTTGAAAACGTATTGTACAGCTGACTACGTCTTGAAAAAAGAATGCGATGAATTTGGAGGATTTGTGTTTTGCACAGAGGCCAAACTGAAAAACTCGTGTGTTTTTTTTGTATGAAACTAAAATAAGGCTTAGTTAGTCCAGTGTTTTATCTTCAATTGGCTACATAAAATACTTTGAAAGTTATTTTGTGTAATTAAAACAATAAAAAATGAACATAATATTTTTTTAAAAAACGTTGAGAATTGATCACCAGTTTCAATGTGACGCATGTGTTTGGATTTTGACGCATTGTTTTTGCCTGGATGTGTCAAATGACTCGCATGTAGCCAATTGTAGATAAAACACTGCGGATGTCAACTAAGTTTTGCAGAAGCATTCAGACAAGTTGGCGGGGAAGGTTCTCGAAGTTCCTACTCCGCCACATAGTAAAACAATATTAACAAAAGTAGAAGGTACTTTGGTAAATTATGCTCATCTTATGGCAAAACTAGCAGACTAAAACGAAGTTCATCGATGTTCTGGATATTGATGGGAGGACAACACCATTTCAGAACAATCTCCTGAGAACAAATGGTAAACCACAACCCCCAGATTACACCTAATGCTTTACCAAGCTGCAGAACCTGAATATACACATCCACTGCCAAGTTCATTAAAGGTCTTCATCATCATCTCCGTATTGTTTCAGGTGCTACTTGAGTGGTGGCAGAAAACAATGATCGTGGCTCTAGCGAAAAATTGTGAGTTTACAATAGAAGTTGCAGCAACTCTGCATTTCTGTTTTGTCAAACAATCTACAGGTGAGAAGGTTCTAGGCCTATTCTGCATATTTTTATCTAGATGTAAATGGAGAGTGGGCTTTGACTGTTCATTCCTGATGGCGCCATATAACCTTTTGTGTTTGTGCACCGTAAAAAAGCAATTAAATTCAACAAAATCTTTATTCAAACAGGGATCAACCTAGGATTGAATTTCAATGAGACAAAATGTCCCATTTGCATGATTTTAATGAGACATTCACCATTTTCATGAAACATTTCGGATGCGAAGCCGAACGACCAGTGGTTGTTTCGTCGACCGCACATTTTTGAAATTTAGATGTGATTTCCTGCATTCTGGCTCATTCCCAGTAGTGAAAATAGAAGTTGTTAAAGCATCCAAAATAAAGCGTGTCCGAATTAACGTCAACTATTTACACTAACATAGCTTTACAATTGCTTGCACCTCTCCAGTACATAGTTAATCGCGTCAAATCATTATAGATCGGGGGATAATGGTCAGATATGACTAGAAGTTGATGAATTATTATAAAATGGCCATTTTTATTCATAATCAATCGATTTTCTTTGACACCGCCGCATCCACGAAGCAAAAGCGAACCGGAAGTTTACTGACATAACAATCTCGTTTTGATTTTTTTCATGTGATTTTCGAATAATTTGATATTTTCTCATTTTATACGTTTTAATCGCGAATAAATGGATCTAAACAAATTTACTTGAAATTTTAAATGAAATATAAATAAATATAATTTCATTAGGAACCGAAATGGTGAAAATGGATTTACCCAAATTCGGTGAAACAATTTGTTCCATTTGTCTTTTTTTCATGCGATTTTTGAGATTTTAAAGCGAGAATATCGCGGAATCGCGGCCTCGAGTGATCCCTTTTCAAATTCAAATGACAATTCGTAGAGACCATTCTTAAACATACCTGAGATTCTCTTGCTGTTTGCATTTATTTTTTTGGTAGCAATGAATCTAAGCTTTCCCGTTTTCTGCCTGATATTCTGAAATTATATGTTTATATTTAAAAAGTAAAATATTAAGCACAGGTTGATATTGTGCCAGACTAATACCTTGTGCGTTGGGAAATATTTTATTTCTTACTTCACATTAATTTTTAAGTAGACTTTATTATTATTATATTCAGTTTTCAATTTTTTGATAGATCGAGCATAATACAAAAAAATAAATCCTACAGCTTATATTTATGCCCACCTCTCAAAATCAAACAATCATGAATGCAACTTCATCTTGTTTTTAATAATTTGAATTTGTTGTTGGAACACAACATCACTTTAAATATTAACATAAATATCAAATTTCTGTTTAACCCTAAACCCGCTAAGCACGACTATAATAGCCTGTGCGTACACTGTAAACCTAGATCAGCCTGCGACTCACCCTTTGTCACATAAATGTAATGTTCTTAATTCCGATATATATATATGTAGCGAGTGGATTAAGGGTTAACAGTCTTTCTGGCATTTAAAATGATGTCTTAACAGTTAAAGATGTGACATCATGGCATCGCGAGAGGTACTGATTGGAAATTTAATACCTTTTCAATAAACAATCAGCACTGACTATATTTGTATTGGATATATATATAGATTATAACTATAACTGTCTCTAAAGGTGATGAATACCCCCGCTTAAATCCTTTATTAAGTCTAATAAAAGGACATAATTCTGTAATAAATTAGGCAACCAACAATAGGTGATGTAGAGGGACATAAGGTCATCAGTTGTTGTGTATATATGAAGTTTGGGAACAACCCATTCAAAAATGTTTGAGGAATGCAAGTAATAACAAGAGGCCCAAGAGGGCCTGTGGACGCTCTACTGGCTAATATGGCTCTTATAACATCATTGAAGCAAGTGACTATCGTCTTAAGAGGCAAAATATAGCATTTTAAACTAAATCAAGAGCCATAACTCTGCCATTACTGGTCTGATCTGGCTGGTTTTCAAAGTTGGCCAGTAGAGATAATAAAAAAAAAAAAAAAAAAAAAAAAAAAAAAAAAAAAAAATAGAGTTTAATTAACATTGTTGAAGTGATACGGGAAATAATTCCCGAGTGAGAAAGATTCTTGCGATATAGAAACGAGTGCGTTTTCGCACGAGTTTCTATATCGCAAGAATATTTCTCACGAGTGAATTATTTTCCGTATCACGATAAAAATGTTAATTAAACTATATAATATATATTCTGTGATGAATTTCTTTCCAGTCGTCTTTTGACAAGTATTCCTTCTTCTGTCACTCCTTCGGCGACAGCGCGGAGTGATATCATGACGTCAATTCGTGACGTAATATCGTGACGTCTATCGTTTAGTTCATAACATTTGGCTACTATGCTATCTTGCCCACTAGGCGCGATAGCACAGTAGAGGAAGAGATATGTTATAGATTTTCTCGAACTAGGAAATTTCTATAATTCATCACAGAATATATAATATAGAAATATAAAAATAATAAAAGAAAAAAAATCTGGTAAAATTTGGTAAAGATCAGATGAAAAATGAAGGCCCTTATAATTGCCTTAACAAGGCAAAATATATCATTTTTAACTAAATCAAGGGCCATAACTGCACTGTTACTGGTCCGATCTGGCTGGTTTCCAAACTTGTCCGAGCTTTCATTGACATTAACAATCAGTAAAAGATTGGTAAAGATCAGATGAAAAATGAAGACCCTATCGTCTTGAGGCAAAATATAGCATTTTTAACTAAATCAAGGGCCATAACTCTGCTGTTACTGGTTCTATTTAGCTGGTTTTCGAATTTGTCCAAGCTTTCATTGACATTAACAATCTGTTAAAGTTTGGTAAAGATCAGATGAAAAATGAAGGCCCTATCGTCTTGCGGCAAAATATAGCATTTTTAACTAAATCAAGTACCATAACTCTGCTGTTACTGGTCCGATCTAGTTGATTTTCAAAAAAATTCCGAGCTTTCATTGTCATTAACAATCTGTTAAAGTTTGGTAAAGATCAGATGAAAAATGGAGGCCCTATCGTCTTAACAAGGCAAAATATAGCATTTTTAACAAAATCAAGGGCCATAACTCTGCTGTTACTGGTCCGATTTGGCTGGTTTTCAAACTTGTCTGAGTTTTCATTGACATTAACAATCTGGTAAAGTTTGGTAAAGATCAGATGAAAAATAAAGGCCCTATTGTCTTAAAGAGGCAAAATTTAGCATTTTTAACTAAATCAAGGGCCATATCTCCGTTTTAACAGGTCCGATCTGGCTGGTTTTCAAACTTGTCCCAGCTTTCATCGATAGTAGCAATCTGGTAAAGTTTGGTAAAGATGAGGTGAAAGATGAAGGCCCTATCATCTTAACGAGGCAAAATTTAGCATTTTTAACCTAAATCAAGGGCCATAACTCCGCCGATACTGGTCCGATATGGCTAGTTTTCGAACTTGTCTGAGCTTTTATTGATATTAACAACCTGTTAAAGTTTGGTAAAGATTAGATAAAAATTGAAGGCCCTATCGTCTTCGACCAGTAGAGCTAAAAATGTGTAACACGACGCAACGGAACAAAAATGTGTGACATGACAAAAATATTATGCGCCGGGACGTTACAGGCAATGCGATTCCTATATAACTTGGTAAAAAAAGGGAAACAGGAATACATTTTTATATACACTAAAGCCAAAAGCGTCCAACAACAGCCAACTTTTACAACGTTTGTACACCGTTTTTAAACCTACTGACGATGAGGTATATATATATATATATAACTTGCATATTTTGAGAATCCAAACTCCAAACAGCCATGTAAATCTCCAACTCATAATTCATTTTATGCATATAATAAATCACAGGTATTCTAAGAACCCGTGGAAAATCCTAGACTGTTAAACGGCACAAATAAATTATTATATGACCTGAACACCTGGATAGAGTTTTGATAAACGGTTTTGTAGGGTAATTTTGCCGTTATTTGTCAGGATATCTGCTTTAATTCTATGTCAAATTCCAGTCACGGTCCAAATATATATATGTTCCACAAACACTAGATCCACAAAGGATGCTATCAAATGATAGTTTTTTTTAAATCAAAGTAGAAAGTTATCATTTTACAATGCTATAAAAACTTTAATTAAAGTGCTAATAACAAATTGACACTTGAGCACTTAATGTTAACATCATGTCTATTGCCTATTATAGGACCAGGGCTTTTTACCCTTCTTTGCAGCAGCCTGTATAAGGCCCCTTTCCCACTCAAATTTCTTTGAAAATCATGCTGTTTCGCCATTTTTTAAACTTGCCTCTGGAAATTTCTTTCCCCATTCATGGATTTTCCCCCAAAAGGCCCCTTCTTCAAAACTGATAAAACGGCCCTGAGGACATATATTTGCGGGAGTTAAGCTAATTTTTACCCAATCGTGCAAAGCAGTTAAACATGTGCATGCCAGAATGAATGAATGAATGGTATTTTAAGGCACGTCCACACATAAATCGGTCATATTGGGCGCAAAAACCGGCACATGCATTTATACCATTATAATGATAATTTCCTCATAGTTTATTTGGTTCAAATGATAATTTAAAGGGGCTAAAACTGAAAATCGGCAGAGCGATTTTGATGAAATTTATTATTTTGAAAAGTTCTGGTGCGAACATGATATTAATGCGTTGGAAAAAATCCCAGGTCCATATATCCATGTTAAGGTCAAATATTGATTATCTTGTTTGATTTTATAACATGTATACACAAAAAGCAATTCAGATAATAATTTACAGAGGATGATAATTTACTATAAAACAAACAAAATCATTTTAAAAAAAAATCATCAGGCTTCCTGTGGACAACAGGTACATTAAAAGTATTACAACTTCAGGGTTCTCCAAGTCTAGAAATTATAGGGTGGCGGTGTAAATTACTTAACTACAGGTAACCACAGAGTACCAAATCGGTCTATATTCAGGTTACGTTATGGTGTTTGTTGTGTCAGTTCATAGTTGCACAGGCCCATTTTTGTCCAGATGAATTTCTGGTAAAAGCCCTTTTTGTTTTAAATCAAGTTAAATTTATTAGGTTTTATTTATATTAGTGTTGGGAATCGGCTGAAAATTCATGATCGAGCATCAGAACATTTAACCGACTGATGATCGATCATTAATCGATTAAACATGGCTGCTACGAAAGACTAATGTAAGCCTTTTTAAACTATAATGAAGAAAATAATCACATTTCAAGTATGTTCTGGTAATAAAGGAACCGAATATATTTTAAAAAATAAGTTGTGATATTACCCACTATAAATATGTGATTACTTGTTGCAAAATTACAGCTCATTTTATTTTCTTGTATATTTTAGTACAAGAGAATGATATAAGCCATAACTTTGAACAACCGAGTAAAGTCGATCTTGAAAAATTGTAATCGATTAATCAGATCAAAAGCATAACTGATTGATGATCGATGAAATTGATTAATTGGAACAACACTAATTTATATGGGTTTTTTACTCTTTTTTTACATTGGCGCTTGACGATTTTTACATGGCAGCGCTTGTTTTGCCAATATTGTGGCGGCCCGCCATCGTATAAGTGCTCTTGGAGCACTTTGAACTTGTCTGTGAGATTTAATACGAAGTCACATTGGTGACAGGTGCTTAAAAGAAAAAATTAATGAAGACCTTAAGATGAATTTTATAGAAATATTGTTGTTCAACTTTTTTTTAAATTATTGATAAATATTCAAATTATTGATAAATATTTAAATTATTGATAAATATTAAAATTATGGATAAATATTTAAATATTTACCTTCAGTCTCTTTAGTTGCTTTCTTACATCTTGATACTTTTTCAGCAGTATCACCATCACCTTGCCTTTGAGACGAAGACCCTTTGTAGGACTACCCTTCACAGGACTTCCCTTCGTAGGCCTACCCTTCGCAGGCCTACCCTTCGTAGGACTAACCTTCGTAGGACTAACCTTCGTAGGGGTTGGGACCGTTGACTTAGGGACAGGCTTCTGTGTTGTACTGGTTTCTAAGTATGAATGTGTATACCATGTATTTATAGTGTAAGAACTTTCTGAATAACATACTTATACACCAAGTTTCGCTTCAACGGTATTCTATAAAGACTTATAAAATGCAAAAAACATATATGTTTCATTAATGACATAGTTGAGCACAATTGTGTATTTTTATCTTTTAAAAATATGATATAAACATTATATATATAATTATTGTATACTTTCATATTGTCCCGTTTAGTTTGCATTGAGCTAAGCGTGCAATATTCTACGATATTGCATGCATTGATATTGCACGGGAACTTTTGCTCGTGCTTGCTAAGAGCCGCGAAATAGAAATAAGGAACTACTTTCAAATAAAAATAACGGAATCCCTCCTTTAGTGTCAACAAAAAAATACGAGTTTTTTTACAATCTTTTATGGCAAAAATTGATCAAATAATTCAAATGGTCACTCACCCACTGTTTTTAAAGTTATCGAATGGTAAACAAACTTCAGAAAATCCCTTGATGTTTTTAATGACGTCATCCGACGTCGACGTCGTTTTCGCGCAAAATAATCATCCACACAAAATGGAACTGAATGGCAAGATAGGAATTCCATCAAAAGCTATAAAAAATAACACAAATACAATGAAAAGTAATAGTCATACAATTAACATTGATCAAAAACAATATGAAAGTATACAATAAAAAGGTTATTGAATTTGTATGGCTAAATATTACTTGGAACTCGTTGTTTTGGCGCAGGACGACGAGCTTCGTCGTCCTTTGCCAAAACAACTCGTTCCAAGTAATATTTAGCCATACAAATGCAATAACCTATAGTATCAATACGTATTGCAAGACAACATTATCGTATTGCAATGTATCGCGATACGCTTTTGACTGGCAATACTCAGCCCTAACAGATTCAAAACAGAGATATTTACTGTTGTGATCTTCATAGTTGCTGAAGTCAGGGTATTCATTAGCAGAGAGCAAGCACGTCCCGGTGGAGTTGACAAACTTGAAGTACTTGCACTGGATGTCCTTTTCAATCAAACACGCCTGTGCACAACTTCCTAGTGTGAAATGTTTGCGATGCAAAATGTCAGGAGTTCTCGTCTGCCTTGCCTCGATGGTGTTTGGTCCTAAAAGAATGAAGTGATTTATTGTAGGATCTAACATTGTTTAATAAAATACTCAATGCTGATTGGTTATTGAGCAAGTTTCAAAATTCCTATACAATACCTCTGCTGTCAAGTGTGTCAACCATTGTGTCAAGTGTGTCAACTGTTGTGTCAAGTGTGTCAACTGTTGTGTCAAGTGTGGCAACCATTGTGTCAAGTGTGTCAACCGTTGTGTCAAGTGTGTCAACCATTGTTATTTTAAACACTGTAAGTTTGAAATCTGTATGGCTTTTGGTATAAATCTGAGTAAAGAACTTGTTAACCAAACTCCTGAATACAAGAAACATGGAAATTCCACGAAACCAGGTCTTCCATTAGCGGAAACAATTTTCTATTTTTAGTAACAGTTACCTTGACCCAAGTGACCCAAACTGCAATCCCAGACTTGCTTTTGATTTAAGCTACGTATACAGCAAGTTCATTCTAATATCTCATTCCTTACTTAAGTTATTCAGTGGAAACAGTTATTAACAGTGACCTTGACACCAGTGACCCCCAAATGCTCCTTTCCATTATAAGCTACTTACCCTGAAAGTTTCATCGCAATACCTTATTCCTAACAAAAGTTATTGCACGGAAACTAAGAGTTTGACGCCGCAAACCCGCCCACCAAACAACATACCCCAATCTAATAACCAGGGGAAACCTGGTTAATAAAACATTAATGACATTAACAAAATGCAAAAAGTAGATCATTGATCGAAGTTATTTATATATATATCTAAATTATTTTATATATAACATGCAATCTTTTTTAAAAATCGGATAAGCCCTTGTAGACGGAACTCCTCCTCAATCTTAGAATATAAAAAATCCGTCCTCAAAGAAATGTTGATTTAGGTCAAAAGTTTTTCACTAAAGATTGAAAGGTTCAAGGTCAGGATTTTTTTTTGTCGTCTGAAATTTGCTTGTGGACAGAACTCCTTCCAGACCATTCAAGGTAAGAAGTTGAAACTTTAAGGAAAGCTTGTTGAGGTGAAACTTTAAGGGAAGCTTGTTGAGAACAATATCATGATGTCATTAAAGGTCTGGAATTTGACCTTCACTATCAACGTCAAGGTCAGAACTTCACGTTAAAATGGCTCGTGGACAGATCATTCCAAGTATAGAAGCTGAAACTTTATAATGGGAAGCTTGTTAAGGATCAAGAGATGTCAATTAATGTCTGAAATTTGACTTTCAACTTCATGGTTAGAACTTACTTTTGTGCCTGTAAATTTAGGGACTCCTTCCAGACCATTCGAGGTAAAAAGCTGAAACTTTGCTGGAAACTTGTTGAGGATGAGAGGATGTCATTAAAGGTCTAAAATGTTACCCCCACCCAGTTTTTTTTATTTGATTATCAATTAAACTGATTTTGAAAAAAAATGCTCCCCCACCCCACTTCCACCCACCTTAAAAATATAGTGCCACCTCTCCCCACCCAACCCCTAATCTAAAATCCTACCCCTGGAAAACACAGATGTCATGTAGATGTAAACATGTTTGAAATCATCTCTACTACTGTGTCCCAGAAATGAACTTGAATGTAAGTTACAAAGTGCAAAATATAGGTGAAGGTCATTCTTACTGACATTTTTTTGTTTGGACCCAACACACAGCACTGGACTTCAAGACGACCTCGACACCCTATAGAATTGGGAATGACAATGGGATATGGAATTTAATCCCAGTAAATGCCAGGTTATACACATCACCAGGTCAAAGATACACATGAAAAACAACTACACCCTCCATTGAAATAGAAATGGTCAACAGTCTCAACACAGGGCTATCAGATGGACCACAAATAACTACTCCACATATGAAAGTGTTGCAGCCATGCAGAAAAAACTTGGATGGCGTACCCTGGAGCAGAGGAGGGCTGATGCCAAGTTAATCCTTTTATACAAAAATTTTCATAGTTAAGTAGCAATTCCAATGTCCACATACTTTCAGCAGCCTGTGAGAACAATGCAGCAAATACTATCAGTTTAAGAAATTTGTTTGGAAATAAGTGAAGTTGTTATAGTGAGAATGTAAGTACAGGACCGTTGATCTGCCGATATTTTGCCCCCGGTAACCGGACGCATTCCCCCTCCAAAAAGTATGTTTTTTCCCCCCATTTCAGACTCAAAATTCCCCCCTGAAACCAAAAAAATAAATTAAAAAAAACTTCTGGTACGTAAAATATTGAGTGCGAACTGTATTTAATACAAATAAAACATGTAGACTACTTAAAACAATGATTATAATCAAAATTATGGCCACAAAATAATTCCCCCTTTCCTGTAAAAGCACGCTAAAATTCCCCCACCCAAGGGTATGGGTCGTAGTCCCCCAAAACAGATCGACGGCCCTGAAGTATGTTACAAGACAGTATCTTCACTGCAAGTGAATGGGCTAAAAAAATGGCAAATGATATTTAATGCTAAAAAGTGCAAACACCTACATATTGGTAATAATGATGATGAATCCAATGTATTTTACATCAAGGATAATTCGAATAAAATAGAAGAAATTACCAGGGTAATACATGAAAAAGACCTGGGAGTAACATTTGACTCAAAATTAAAGTTCTCCTATCATATAAGTGGTAAAGTATCTAAGGCCAACAGAAACCTCGGTCTAATATATAAAACTTTCACATACATGGATAGAGAAATGTTTCTGTGTTTATATAAGTCCCTTGTTAGACCACACCTTGAATATGCTACGGTGGTTTGGTCTCCATACCTAAAAAAGGATATAATTGCTATAGAAAATGTCCAAAAAAGAGCGACTAGGATGGTGGAAAACCTCAGTAACTTTCCGTACCATGCAAGACTAACTATGCTAGGGCTACCAACCCTTGAGTATATTAGAGAGCGGGCTGACGTGATTCTGGTTTATAAAATCTTAAATAATATCGATACAGTTGACAAAAATAAACTGTTCACTCAGGCCCCTGAGCTTGGAACAAGGGGAAATTCCAAGAAACTATTTAAAAAAAGAGCAAGAATTGATTTTAGGAAAAATTCATTTGCTTACAGAGTCGTAGAATCTTGGAATAAACTCTCGGACACTGTGATTGAGGCACCCATCATCAGTTCCTTTAAAAGTAGGCTAAATAAACATTGGGCAAATCATCCTAATAAATTCAGACCGAAAAACTAAAAAGGAACCGGAAGTCCTTCACTATGAAAAGAAATAAAAAATCATAACCAGACTGGGAAAAACAACAATTTCAAAAAGGGCCTAAGAAACCTGTTCAGTATTCTTTTTATGCCTAATTTGGGGCCGTTATTCGGCCCCATTCACAATGCCAAAAAGTATACTTTTTTCACAATTATATCCAAAAAATTCACAATCTGAAAAAATAAATAATTAAAGTTCTATTGAGTCTCTATTTAGGGTAAATACAGACCAGTAAGGGTACTAGTCTTAATATACGCTGGTGTTAAAACTAGTCTGTATTTACCAAAAACAAAACTTGAAACCAAGGGATATTAAACTGTGAAATTAAAAGTGAAAAAAGTTCTTTTTTCTTTTGTTATAACATTTCAGTTTTCACAATTTCTAGAAAAATGCCGCTATTTTTCACAATGGCACAGGCACAGGCTGCATTCACAAAACACATAAAAAAAACACTGCTGTTGGTTTACACTGGCTTCGACAACAGTATGAACAGTATGAAAATGTTTATCTGAAAATGGTTCCATATTTGGGTTTACACTTTCAAATATACCGAAAGATAGGGTTTCCGATGTTAGGGGTTCGGTGCGGTATGGGAGTGGGTTTTATACCCTTTGAGAATGACAAAATGTGAATTTTTCGCCAGTGCATGTATTCAAGCAACCAAATATTTTCTAGCAAAACATTGCTATAATATCACAGGGTCTGATATTAACAGCTGTCCCCTTGTCCTGTGCCATGTAGATTCTACTGGGGACAAGTTAATTGTCCCAGGTGACCTGTCCTACAGACAACAAAATTTTATAACAAGAAATGAATTTTACATCTTTAAAACTTGTGACTGAAAAAGTGTCAAAACATTGGTGAGCACATTGTAAATGACAAATAAAAAACATCTTGTTTTCATTGGTGGAATGCAACTGAGGGAATGTAATGTCACTTTAATGATTGGTCTTTTTTTTTGTATCACTTTTACATGAAGTGCGGGGACAAGTAAATTTGAGTGGGACAAGTTAATATCAAACCCTGTATCAATGTACATTATAAAAACTATTGTTTGGGGCGCTTGTTTCAGCCAAAGGTTTTTTGGATCTTAAAGATAAAATTAATCTACTACCTAAATAAGTTGTATATCAGTGAAACAGACATTTTTAATGGTAAATAAAAATACCTTATTTTTCAAAATCAGTCGAGAAATAAAAGTTTCATGTGCGAAACCTGTTTTTGAGGGGTTATTTTCAATGCAAAATTCTGCTGCATGAAAAAATTGAAAAATATATTTTTTTAGAAATTTTATCCAAAAATGGTTTTAAATTGTTGGATATCAGTAATTTAAGACACCCTGAAAGTTTTATAGCAAAATATGAAGGATTACTGAAGTTATTTGAAATTTTGTAATTTTCTGCTGTAACACCAACAAGGAATTTACATATTGAAAGCCCAATCAAAAAATCATTTTGGCTGTAAAATATTTATTTCTCAACCGATTTTCAAAAGTAAAGTAGTTTTAGTTACCACTAAAAATTACAGTTCTAATGATATATAACCGATGTACGTTTTATTTAAATTGCTTAAGTTACTTCAGAAAAACATTTGGCTGAAACAAGCACCCCAAACAATAGTTATCAACAATTAGCAGTTATTTTAGTAATTATACAGTTTTATCATTTCAGGTTCGTGAGTGGGTTTTATACCCCTTCTGAAACTATATTGGACTCATTTTTAACACATCTAAATGTACTAAAACTGCAAACATTATATTGAGGGTTAGACCAAAACAGACTCTGTCACCGCCAGCCTGTCACCCCACCCAACACACACCGACTCATCCCCCTCCTCCCCTCTAACCACCCCTACACCCACTCCCTTCTGTTCCTAAGCCAATGCAAGTTTTAAATGCGGACATTTTTGAACCGGACAACGTTCCCTACTCATCAGGACTTACATGCACCTCTCCTTTGAAGAGTCAAGATGGTGTCGTGAAAACTACTAAGCAGTAATTTGATCATGTCGAGCACGTCATTTCTTACGGTAGAACATTAGTAAGTGACGGATGTCATTGCTTAAAGAAGTTTCATGCTAATTAAGTTATTTAACGAAATCAGGGGCGACAAACAGTTACGCTGCAACAGTTATCAAGTAGCCTCACACATCCGCTAAAATGATGAACTACCCAACAGTAGAATAATTATTAACGTTATTTCGATGACTTACCTGTCAAAAACAATATATATAAAGCAATATAGACCCACATTAATCTAGATATTGCCATATCAACCTTGATCATACTATTATGTCATGGCAGCCATATTTTCCCCAAATTCGAACGCATCTGCTTTAACGTCACGACGTCATAAAATGACGTCATATCCGTAGACGTCCTTATTGCGCCAAATTGCCAGCCAGTAATAAACAGTGCAAACTCCCGAGCACTTGCGTAACCACGTGATTGCCTGAACTTTCGTATTTGCGCGAACATCTGGCACGGGGAATCCCCGGGGACACTACAATCAGCCGAGTCGTGTATCAGATACAGTATAGGCGGTATAGACTGGTGGTATGCCGACAGTTTCACTGACATAGATCACTACATTACAAGTAGCACTGGTCGGCCTGGAACTAGTCTAATACAGTTTGCTGACAAAAGTGGTCTCCCTTGACTGGATTCCAAATCTATTACTATTTGTATGATGGTCTCGGTAGTACAACATAATACCGATAGGTGCGCGCAGATCTAATAGCGCGCGAGAATCGTATCTGCTTGTTTGTGGACTTCATACCGTTGCAGAATGGCAGAAGCTATTCCTCCGTTTGAGTTTATTGTTTGTATTTTTGTTAATGGGGTCAATTTAAAAGCCTCAGAATACATCTGACGTCTCAAGTTTGTGTGATTTTGTTTTGTAGTTTTTTAGATCAACTTGAGCAGGTGAGCTATTGGGATCACTCTAAGTCCGTCGTCCGTCCGTCCGTCGTCCGGCGTTAACTTTTGCTTTAAATAACTTCTCCTCAAAAACCGCTTGGCCAATTTTGACCAAACTTCACGTGAATGATCCTTAGATAAGTGCTTGTTAGCTTTGTTAAAATTAGGTCAGCGCGACATCCAAGATGGCCGCCATTACCATATATAGTTGAAACCTTAAAAAATCTTCTTCTCAAGAACCGCTTGACAGATTTCAGCAGTTTTTCTTTTAAAATAATCGCCAACGCATAGACTATCAAGTTTGTTCAAATGAAGTCCCCGGGGTTAAAAATGGCCGTGCCTCGGGTGTCCGAAGTTTGTATATTGAGATTTTGCATGTTTTTCATATAGACATATATAGGAAAACACTTTAAAAAATCTTCTTCTCTGAAACCACAAGGCACAGAGGTCTCATGTATTACATGTAGCATCACCTTATGGTCCTCTACTAAGTTTGTTCAAATGGTAACCCTGGGGTCAAATTTGTCCCCGCCCCGAGGATCACAGTTTTACATAGACTTGTATAGGGAAAAAAATAAAAAAATCTATTTCTCGAAAACTACAAGAGCCAGAGGTTTGATATTTTGCATTTACTATAAGCTTATGATTCTTTACCAAGTTTGTTCAAATAGTGACCCTCGGGTCATATTTGGCCCCGCCCAAGGGTCACATGTTTTACATAGACATGTATAGGGGAAAACTTAATATTTTGCATTTGCTATAAGCTTATGGTTCTCTACCAAGTTTGTTCAAATGGTGACCCAGGGGTCACATTTGGCCTCGCCCCGGGGGTCACAGTTTTACATAGGCTTGTATAAGGAAAAACTGAAATATTCTTCTCTGGACCCACATGGCACGGAGCTCTCATGTATTACATGTAGCATCAGCTTATGGTCCTCTACTTAGTTTGTTCAAATGGTGACCCTGGGGTCAAATTTGTCCCCGCCCCGGGGATCACAGTTTTACATAGACTTATATAGGTAAAACAAAAATCTTCTCGGAAACTACAAGAGCCAGATGTTTGATATTTTGCATTTACTATAAGCTTATGGTCCTTTACCAAGTTTGTTCAAATGGCGACCCTCGGGTCACATTGGCCCCGCCCCAAGGGTCACATGTTTTACATAGACATGTAAAGGGAAATACTTTAAAAAATCTTTTCTGAAACTGCAAGAGCCAGAGGTTTAATATTATGCATTTGCTATAAGCTCATGGTCTTCTACCAATTTTGTTCAAATGTTCACATTTGGCTCCGCCCCGGGGGTCACAGTTTTACATAGGCTTGTATAGGGAAAAACTGAAACAAATCTTTTTCTCTGGAACTGCAAGAGCCAGAAGTTAATATTTTGCATTTACTATACTCTTATGGTCCTTTACCAATTTTGTTCAAATGGTGACCCTGTGTTCACATTTGGCCCTGCCCCAGGGGTCACGTTTTACATAGACTTGTATAGGCAAAAAATTAAAAAATCTTCTCTGAAACCACAAAGCACATTACCTGTAGCCCTGGTGTCACATTTGGCTCTGCCCAAGGCGTTACTCTCTAGCACCTGCATTTTGTATTTGATCTTTACCAAACTTTGTCAGTGTCTTAAACTGTCTATATCATTTTATTATTATCAATGTTGTTACAATCTTAACCAAACTTGCACAGATTGTATATGACCATAAGATTTCGAATAAGTTCGATAATGTGCCAGTACTCAGGTGATCGCTTTAGGGCCATCTTGGCCCTCTTGTTTGTTGTTGTTGCAACCCACACAGTGTATTAGAGAGACTAGAGAAGCTCGAGCCTATAGTGCTTCACGTCTGCTCATCCACATTTAACGTGAAATGTGAAAGTTCTGCTATTTTCACGTGAAGACGTGATCCTTGTTTTTATTTTACGTGATCACGTGAACACCCCCCCCCCCCCCACCCACCCACCCACACACACACACACCCCACACCCCTTTGAGACCCCCTTTAATGAGTTATTATGTGTACTGGTCACAAATGCTTTATTAGGTGGGCCTCATAATCGAACCAATTTGTTCAATTTATTCGTGTTTTTTTCTAGAGTCTGTAGAAGTGAGTTGAAAACTTTAACATTCACCATCTTTGTTTATCTAAAAAAAACTATTCCATCTGGAATACCGTTACCATAAAAATAAATAATAATAATAATAATAAAACATTTTGCAATTTAATTTTTCGTAACCCGGAACTGGGATGGAAATTGGTTCCTGCCCAGATGTACTTGTAAAATAGAAACGTAATTCAAGAATTCTTCTGCGAAAAGGACTCACAATCTGACGTCTGTCTGTGGTGACAACGCAGTTGGGTACTGTGGTTTCTTTGGACATTTTCTCATGTTAAAAACTTCGTAATATCCTTGGTCATGATTATTTTCATACAATCTTTATTAAACTTAGAAACTTTATCAAAAGAGGTTATGACCTTCTTTTTGTAACGCACAGCATGTTTAGTGGTTGACCCATTTACAATTTGCCACTATGCTTTCATTACACTGGGTTCATTACACTGGGTTTATATTTCCCAGCTTATTCGTTTTGCTACATCTTTTAAGACTCCAATGACAACAGGGTAAGAGTGAGGTTTGGTGCACCCATGAATCAGGTTTAAACGCGGCCTTTTTTGCCACTGACCGTTCTAATGCGGTTGCCCTGTTGTCAACCCTTTTATGTTTGTGATGTCATGTATTGCCTATCTTTATAATTATTGTTTGTCTCTGTGAGTATTTTTGGTTGACCGTGATCCTTGAATGCTAACTTTCCTGTTCGACTTTTATATCTACTTTTGGTAAAACGTTATCAAAAGAGGTTATGACTATTTCATTTCCAACGTACTACATGTTTCATGGTTGACCCATTTGCAGTTCGCCACTATGCTTTCTTTGATTGTGCGATGACAGGACATGTTGTAGACCCCATGGTAACGGTAACGTTTGATGTTTATCTTCAGTCTTGTCGTGGCCTTAATTGTTTATTCTATTGTTGCTCTGGCCCAGTCGCTGAGTTGCTTTCTTGCTTTCTAGGATTTTGTTTTGTATATTCATATATGATCACATTTGCGTTATACTTATATTGCTTATGATTGATGCCTAGTTTGTTAAAGGATATGTATAAGTCCTGGTGAGGATTTCTTTATTTACACTGTCCCGTTGAGTAATGAGCATTTATTTTGTTATACTTATATAGGCTGTTATTACATTCCTTACTATAAATAGTAACATAACTTATGCTGCCTAGTTTGTTAGAGTATATATCCCGGTGTTATGGGTTTTCGACGGCGTAAGCATTAATCTAATAGTAGATTACAAAAATCAATTTATTTCAAATTCGAATAAGTTTGACTAGAACTAAAAATATACCACAAAACATTCATGAAATAACATGTGTACGTATTTGATCTTAGTATAGATATACAAATCGAACAGGAAAAGTAGCATTCAAGGACGACAGTCAACCACAACCACACAAAAAAACACAAAGAACCACTTTAAAGATGAAAAAAGGCCAAATAAGACATCACAAACAGAAAATGGTTGACAATAGGGATATCGCCTTGGAACGCGACAAAAAAGGCTTCTAGGGTCACCAAACCTCACACTTACCCTATTGTCTTCCCAATAAAACGGGACAATGTAGATAAAGAAATCCCCGCCATGAACTATTCTCTAACCAACAAGGTAGCATTACTAGGACAAAACACAAAGATGCTCGTGTATATATAAATACAAAAAAAAAATAGTCTAGAAAGCCACAAAGAAGGTACTCAATGTCTTGGAGTAACCAGAGCAACAATAGGACAAAGCATTGAGGGCACGACACGTCGCCGTCCTTTTGGGCTTTAGGTAGACGTCATCATAGGGTCTACAGCCAGTCCGGTCATCGCACAATTAAAGAGGAAAGCATAGTGGGTCCACAATAAGTACAAACAAATGCAATGGAAAATACGAGATTAAGAAATAGTTTAATATAGAGACAGGATTCGGCTTTTTTTTAATATTTTGGTTTTGTGGATACTATATACTTATATTGCCTAGTTAGGAAGAGTTAAAGATGTATATTTTGCATGAAACCTGCATGTTTTCAACTGGTGTATACGTCATAGTTTACAACTGGTTATGCAGATAGTCCGGCAGTAGACGATAAAACCCAAAATTATCGTCCACGCAATGTTTTTTGATGGTTTTAATATATTTAAGATATGCTGATTCTGAATCTGAATGATGCCACATTGGCATCCTTGAGGAAATTACAATATCCAAGATGGCCGCCAAGATGGCTGCCGTGACATTAAAATGACAATATCTTCGCTTCTGCATTAGCTAGGACATTCATTTTGGTGTGTATGTATAGGTTTTTTAGGTCAAGGAATCCATTTCGGACTTCACCTTACTTATAAGTTATATAAAAATATCGAAGATAGCTGCTGTGACACTAAAATGACACTATGTCGACTTCTGCATTAGCTAAGACTATCATTTTGGTGTCTTTGCATAGGTTTTTGGTGCCAATGAATCCATTCCAGACTCCACCTTACTTATAATGTGAACACAAATATCCAAGATGGCTGCCGTGACATTACAATGACGATATATTGGCTTCTCTATTAGCTGGGACAAACATTTTGGTGTCGATGACTAGATTTTTGGGGTCAAAGAATCTATTTCTGACTACACATTACCTACAAGATAAAGACAAATAATCAAGATGGCTGCCAAGATGGCTACCGTGACACTACATTGACAATATCTTGGCTTCTGCATTATCTAGGCCATTCATTTTTGTGTCTATGGATAGTTTTGTTTTGGTCAAGAAATCCATTTCTGACTTATTTCAGAGCTTATTAATTATAAGTAAAAAATATACACGGGTACTAAACATTGACTCTAGCTCATTTTGGAGATATATGAAAACAAGAGTCAATGACACTTCCGAGGTAGTGACAAAGATTAAAATGACAAAATAAAAGTGAGTTTAGCTCGTTGTTTTTCATAATATCATTAATCCAACGATTTATTTCAAAAGTCGGGGAATGCTATTCCAATTATATATATTCAAAGTATGTCTAAGTTGCAAAAATATTACAAATTATTGTTTAATTTCAAGCCTAGGTCTTTTATAAGATTGGAAGATGTGTGTGTTTTCTTCGACAGATCACAATTTTTCGATGCATATTCTTATTTATTTATGAAAGTCAGCTGTTGTTTTAGTGGAGATGAAAAGCCCTTCATGTAATAATTACTCGGTACTAAACTGGTTTATCAGAAATAAATAAAAAAGATCGGACAGGAAAAGTAGCATTCAAGGAGGACAGTCAACCACAAAAAACAGAAACAAAGACGCAAACAGACAAACAAGAAGGCAAAAGCAATAATAAATGCAAACGACATCACAAACACAAAAGGATTGACAATAGGGCTACCGCCTTGGAACGGTCAGTGGAAAAGTAGGCCACTGGGGTTTAAACCGGTTATAGGGTGCACCAAACCTCACACTTACCCTACTGTCATCCCATTAAAACAGGACAGTGTAAATAAAGAAATGCCCTCCCATGATGAAGATGAGTGCTTCACAAACTTCATAGCAAGTCCACATAGTATACTTTTCTAAACTGCCGTTAGTAAAAAACGCTTTAATATTATTAAATGCCAAAAATGTAGTATTTTCTCTAGCGAATGTTTTTTGAATAAGAGAAATTAGCTTGTCTTTAATAAGGTGATGTGGTAAGGTTGTATATAGTGTAGAGAAGTCACAAGTGCTTATTGATGAAACAACCTTTATTGAAAATGTTATCAAGAACGTCTCCTGAATTTTTTATAGACCAAAATAAATTAATCCGAGAGTTTTCATAAGTTTTATCACAATATAGTTTAACGTGATTTTTAACGGCAGTAAGACAAGAAGTTACAAGTTTGGAGATGTTTGTTGTGATGCAGGCACTAGAATTCGAAATAAAGCGAGCCTTATACGGATTTTTATGTAATTTAGGAATCCAGTACATAGTAGGCAGTTTATTTTGCTTATCGTTTACACCAGCCTTGAAAGTAGTGCACCGACTGATATGTGCGGAAACAAGAATTAACTGGAGTATACGAATTGGTGCTGCCGAGTTCCAGAGATAAACATTGACGTAATGTAGGCGTCAAACAATAATTACATTATTAGCTGCTTCATCTGCAGGAACTAAAACAAATTTATTATGAAATTCCTGAATTCCCGATTTTAAATTACGAAAGGAAAACCTAGGTCTCGGAGGAAGTAAATAGGGGTTAGCAGTATAAAAGTTAATACGTGTATCTATAATATTAAGAATTGACTTTTTCCAAGTAGAAAGCGAGTTTGGGTCCGCATGTTATCTACGACACCATTTTATACTAAAATCTTCAATCCATTTTATACTAAAATCTTCAATGGAGTGGGCGATCTGGGTACGACAGGCATTAAAATCAAAAGTTGAAGGTAATCTATATTTAGGACCTTTTGAAAACAAATGTCGAATACGTTTATCAACAATATCAAAATACCAGTGATGACATGACCTGCTGGAACATAGCAAAATTTTGATGTGTTGCATTCACAATCCTTAGGAGTATTATGTACTATATCAAGGTCAGAAACTATTTTGTTGTAGTTGAAAATAATATTTCTAATAGGCTTTTTACACTTATAACAAATTACAGGA
>JAWPHD010018402.1:0-40067 GCA_037043455.1 Cyrtodaria siliqua | reverse complement strand
GGAGGATATTTACTGTAATAGCCCATTCTTTGGAAATAACATTGAACATCCCTGGTGGGAGAAAACATTGATATGTGTATTACCGGACAAGGCTATCAAACCCACCAGCCCACCACCGGTTGACCCCTTCTTCATAACACCATACATATACATTGTTTTTGCAGACACAATGTGCGGTATTTGGGCGATATTTGGCAGTGACGGCGACATTGCGTACCAATGCAACTCCGTGCACACGATTACGCATCGCGGACCTGACGCTTTCAGAATAGAAAACATCAACCACTATGCCAACAGTTGTCTCGCCTTCCACAGACTTGCTATCGTAGATGACTTGTGTGGCATGCAGCCGATGAGGACGTTCCAGCATCCTTACATTTACCTGATTTACAACGGCGAAATATACAACTTTAAAGAGGTATGCAATTCAATTTATTGGCATAAAATCCAAATACAGGATCGTCACCAAGGACAATTTCAATACATGTACATATAAGTATAAAGACATACATAATCCCCTTATAAATTATTACTAATCTTATATAAAGATCAGCATAATAACTTGCTTATCTGTATGATGCTACAATGTGTATAATGTCTGCTGTTTTTATTATATTCTAAATATATGTAAAATTGGTTCATATTTATGAAATAGTAAGAATACCTATGTAGCATGATAATGGATATATTCCAAATTAGCATTGATCTATGCATCTAATAAAGATTTCATGTTATATACACAATTAATACATATAGAGTTAAGATCATAGTCTTTGTTTATTAAAATATATTTAAATTTATCAAAATCACTCATATTATTAAATGAAGGTACTATATTTTGTATAGTATTATACAATTTTGATCTACACGCATTAAGCTTGTGACAGTATATTAGAAAATGTAATTCAGTTTCTACATCAGAGTTACAAAGTGTACATGTTCTCTGCTGAGCTTCTAAATGCTTATATCTGCCTTCCTCAATAGCTAATCTATGAGCACTTATTCTTAATTTTACAAAATGAATAATTTTGTTTCTATCAATGTTATTAGTGAGAAGGTAACTTTTCAGCATATAATTATCTTTGAGTTTACAATCAGTCCTTAGTTTTATTTCCAACTTCAATGTTTACTTTCTTGTGCGAAAATGTTTTATATAAATCTTTTAGTTTAGTCAGTGAGTTTAAAAGTCTCACTTTCGAAAAAGTGCCTTGATTATCCAAGACATGTCTAAATCCAGTCTTGTTCATAAAAACAACCACATTTAAAACCAAAACCTTTATCTAATTTCATACTATATGTATATGTTTTAAATGTTGGTTTATTAGTATCCATGTTAACCAGGTGTAACCAAAAATTTAAACTCTGTTTAAGACCAAACAGACCCAATTGGTAAATGCCCAGTTCAGGACGGTGATGCTAATGGTTATAATAGCGTAAAGGTTTACCACCACCAATTACATGTAAATCTCCGAGGTGTAGTCGAATGAAGTCAGCTCTGACTGCATTATTAGTGGCAGTCCGATGTACACCTAGAACAAGTTTGCAAAACTTGAGCTGTGTTTTCTCTTGTAAAAAATTATCATAATTATCTTCCACATTGTTATTAATATCAGTAATAAGACTAGTAACCGTAAATATTTCACTGCAGTATAGTAAAATAGGCTTGACGCAGTGTTCATACAAATTCAAATAAAGGTGTACATTTATAAGATCACTATATAAAGCTCTTCTGATGCAGAAAAGGGCCTTTAATGCTTTATTATTTAAATACTTTGCTGCTGCAGTATATCATCCCGAAGGTTTCATTATAATTCCTAACTATTTATATTCATTAACAATTATTATATAGGAACTGAAACTTTTGAAGCAATTTACCTGACTTATTGAAAATCATAACTTTAGTTTTCTTAATATTAACAGATAAATGCCATTGAGCGCAATAATGTTGCAACTTATCAAGTTGTGTTTGCAAGCCCTGTGTACTATTAGAAAATAGAACAATATCATCAGCATATAATGAACATGAAATATACACATCATGGAGTGATACTTTGTCACAATGTTAACTAAATCATTGGTAAATAGAGAGAACAAGAAATATCACTGTAAGTGACAAATGCCCCCGAAGTGACCTTTGACTTCTAAGTATGACCTTGACCTTGGAGCCATGGACCTAGATTTTGGAGCCATGGACCTAGACGTCGTTTGGTTGTGGTGAGCACTTGTGCCAAGTTATTTGAAAATCCGTCCAGGCATACAAAAGTTATTGACCGGACACGATTTGACCTTTGACCTCTAAGTGTGACCTTGACCGTGTGGCCACAGACCTGGATTTTGTGCGCGATACATCGTCTTGTGGTGACGGACCCGAAAATCCGTCCATGAATGCCAGAGTTATTGAGCGGACACGATTTGACTTTTGACCTCCAAATGTGACCTTGACCACAGACCTGGATTTTGTGCGCAACACATCGTCTTGTTGTGGTGACGGACCTGAAAATCCGTTAATGAATGCCAGAGTTATTGAGCGGACACGATTTGACTTTTGACCTCCAAGTGTGACCTTGATCTTGAAGACATGAGTTTGCGCGCGACACATCGTCTTGTTATGGTGATCACTTGTGCCAAGTTACTTAAAAATCCCTGCAGGGGTTGTGACGTTACGGTCCGGACACGAAATTGCGTACCTGTTTTTGACCTATGAACTACAAGTGTGACCTTGACCTTTGAGGTACGGACCTGGGTTTTGCGCGCGATACATCATCTTGTTATGGTGATCACTTTTGCCAAGCTATTTAAAAATCCCTACAGGGGTTGTGACGTTACGGTCCGGACACGGAATTGCGTACCTGTTTTTGACCTATGAACTGCAAGTGTGATAACCTTTGAGGTACGGACCTGGGTTTTGCGCGCGACACATCGTCTTGTTATGGTGATCAGTTGCGCCAAGTTATTTAAAAATCCCTGCATGGGTTGTGACGTTACGGTCCGGACACGAAATTGCGTACCTGTTTTTGACCTATGAACTGCAAGTGTGATCTTGACCTTTGAGGTACGGTCCTGGGTTTTGCGCGCGACACATCGTCTTGTTATGGTGATCACTTGTGCCAAGTTAATTAAAAATCCATGGAGGGGTTTTGAAGGTACAGTACGGACACGAGCTGCGGAATGACGGACGGACAGACAGACGGACGGTGCGATTACCTTTTCGGGGGCATAAAAATGTTGGGCTTAGGATGTACCCTTGTTTAACACCAGTACTAGTTTCCAACTGATGAGTAAGTTGTTGGTCAAGTTTAATAGAGCATGATAATTTATTATACATATTCTCAATAATTACCATGAATTGTCCCGAAATATTGTAACTTTTAGTATTTTGAATAGAAATAATCTATTGACGGAGTCGAAGGCTTTGCTTAGGTCAACGAAAAATGAAAACGGATATTTAGAAGATTTGAAAGATTTATCAATGAGAGTTTTAAGTGTCAATATGTGATCACTTGTTCTACAATTTTTCCGAAAGTCAATCTGTTCGGGACAACTAATATTATAAGACTCTATAAATGAGTCTAATCTATTGAAAGCTACTCGACATGGCAATACCCCTATAGTTTGAGGGGTCTATGTAGCCACCTCCCTTATAAATTGGTTTAATTATGTTTTCTGTCAAGATATCGGGATAATTTCCACTTTTAAGGATAGAATTAAAAAGAAAACCAGTCTTCTATTAAAAACTTGGATGAAATTTGTATCATTTCACTTGAAATTTCATCTGTACAGCAAGATCTCCCCTTCTTTAGGGATTTAATTGCATTTATACATTCAGAGGCAGTAATGTCTACGTTTGGTATTGAGTTATCT
The DNA here is from genome assembly GCA_037043455.1 of Cyrtodaria siliqua. Lineage (NCBI taxonomy): Eukaryota > Metazoa > Mollusca > Bivalvia > Adapedonta > Hiatellidae > Cyrtodaria > Cyrtodaria siliqua. The sequence goes on along the minus strand of JAWPHD010018402.1, from coordinate 36,206 downwards.
AAGGAACAGTATACTGTATCAGAATTAACATCTAATAGTGTATTATTACTCGAAGTCAGTATTGAGTAGTTTGTTAAAATGATTGACCCAAACTTCCCGAGATATATTACCAGAAGGGTCAGATTTAAATTTATCCATTAAAGAATTGACTGTGTTCCAGAAATCTTTAGGATTTTTCCGTTCATTTTCACACAACCTTTTTAATACGCAATGTTTATGTTGTCTGTTTTTCCTTTCTGACCATGGTTTTATATATCTTAGTTTCAGAGTACAATTTTAACCGTAGCTGTCTGTCCCAATTTCCCAAATATTTCTAGAGGCTAAGTAATATGCTTAAACATGGCTAAACATTCATCATCAAACCATGTCTCTTTTTGGACCGTTTTTTTTCACATTAGAGAGCAGCTTTATGAAGTGCAGTATTAAATAGTTTTACCATGGCGTTCGCTCTTTCATTTTCAGAAAGTGTATGATTTAAAGAGGTTTCAGTTAAGTTTTGTGAAAAGGCAGATCTATCAATACTTTCGATATTGCTTGAGAAAATCATTTTCTTTTGCTCATACCATTTGATATTAGTTGGACACAGTCTGACCGATAAATTCCTGAAATAAAATGTAGTTTGTGTTTTAAGAGCACACACTGCGTGGGTGACATGATTTCGAGAAGTATTAAAAGTAAAACAAAGAAGATAAAAAAGTGGGAAACCGGTCATATAGTAAAACATATTGAGTAATGGTAATGGGGGGTAAGTTGGTGGGGGAGGGGGGGAGCGGAGACAAATAGTGAGAAACGGCAATAGTAAAAGGGGAGGGGGGTGGGGGGGGGTGGAGTGGTGGCAAATAGTGGGAAACGGCAATAATAAAAATGAAAGTGTGTTGGTAGTGGTGAGCGGTGGGTGGTGGTAGGTTTTGTGGGTAGGGAGGGGTGGGGGGTGGGGGGGGGTGAGGTGCGGGACGAGGAACCTGTGTGTGTTTTTTAAAATGGGGAAAATCAAGAAAGTGAGAGAAACGCTGACACCAGTCCTCATGCAAGTTCTCGCCAAATGTCGTGGCTCGTGTCTCGTAATATCACGATATGCCTCAGCATTGAAACATTAACATCATGAAACTGTCAAGAGTGAATACAATGGCTGGCTTGATGATTAAATATTCATATATGTTTAACTGTACGGAAGTTAATTGTCATAACCATGATAACAAAAAATACTTGTTTTATGCAGCATGCTACGAGGCCTTGGTGGAAAACTATTGTAACTACATGTAAAAAAACACACGATACAATAGTTTTCCACCGAGCCGTCCAGTCAAAATGTACAGAAAAATACTTGTTTTATATTTTATGCAGTCGTTGCAGTGTTTTTGATGACGTTTTAATATCCATGAACAAAGATGACGTCCTGTTCAGTCTATTGCGGGCATGATTCAGACATTGTTATGTGCAATAAGCGCATACAATTAGTGTACACATTTATGAACTAAGTTGTAACTTCTTTTTCAAATGAGAAACTCCTTTCAACAACTAATCCACTTACTTTTGCAAACATGTTTGACCATAATTTGTAACATGTTACCATTTAAATTTGTTAAAAACATACAAGAAGCGTGTGCTATCTAGGGACGACCCGTAGTGGGGCAGATTGGTGACATATATTTGTAAAATTGTGCATTTTGAGACAAAAGCACTAAACCTGACACAAAGACAATACTCTACTAAAAAAAAATTGGCTATGGACCCATGTCAGAGTTCGAAAAATGGCCGCCATTTTCAAAATGGCCGCCAAATATTCCATAAATAATTACATACTGGATATTGATCCAGGTTTTAACAAGGATGTCCGCAATTCGAGGTTGGTGAGTATTTTTTGGAGGATTATATAGGCGCGCTCCCTGCCACCCTTCCTCTCCCCACTGGAACCTACTCAAACCCAGTCACAGGTGACAATGCCAAATTTGTTGTACATCTGAATTCTGAATTCTGAATTCCCAAATTCCGAAGTTTGATAGATTGCACGCGTCCATAGGTGAGCTATAATTCCGTAATAAGGCCAAACAAAAAATATGTGTGTTTAGGGTAACATGCCAGAAAAGTAGGTAATGATGGTACGGATTTATTTTCTCTTTTTTTTAAAGGTACATAGCACTTTTTACCCAAAACAGCCTTGCTTTTTATATTTTTCTGATAAATTGGAAACAAATTGCTAGGTTTCACTCGAAAAAATTGGTAGGGCTGGGTTATCCTAAACACACATAATTGTTTGCAAGGCCTAAGTTGAACGCTCATATAAAATTAATTAGAATTGAACAAAGCCGGTTTTGTTCACCCACCCACCCACCCAACATGGTTGAATGGTTGAATAGTTTTCATTACACTCGTCTTAACATATTTATCAATTTAATATTTAATAAAATCGTCTCACTGACAAACCAGAGATTAGAGAGAGAGAAAACGAAAAAGAGGCCTAATTTACATTACGATTGATGCGATGGTAAGATGCGATGGTCGATGGTAAGATGCGATAGTGGCTGGTCCATCGCATCTTACCATCGACCATCGCATCTTACCATCGCATCTTACCATCGCAACTTACCATCGCATCTTACCATCGACCATTGCATCTTACCATCGCAACTTACCATCGACCATCGCATCTTACTGCTTATCAAGGGAAATAACTTTTCTAGCTTATGTAAGTGCAAGTGGCGCCCTCGCACAGCTGTTTGGGAATGTACTGAATAAGTTCACTTTACATCGTATTAATTCTGTTCAGTATCGACCATTTATCTTTGTCAAATTGATTCTGCTGTCATTGAATTGAGTGCTTTGTTCTTGCATTAATTCAGTTTCCTATAGATTGTTTCACGTATCGGTAAATTGACTGGGTTACTTTTAAATTGGTTCACATTCTCTTGGTTTGATTCATGTTTCCGACTGAACTGTTCAGCATTGCATTGAATCGTTTCAAGTTCAATTAGATGGTTTGAAAAAACACTCTGGATTATTTCACAAAGCATCGGATTGTTTTAAGTTTGATTAGATGGTTTCAAAACAAGTAGTGAATCAATTAAAGTTACATTGAATTAAATATAATACCGATGAAATAATTCATCTTGACTGGATGATTTATTAAAAACATACTTTTGGCGGTAATGGCCGCCCATAGAGTGTCGTCTATGTAACGTAAGTCAAGCACCAGTAAATACTATATTGTCTTTGAATATATAGAGGATATTTGTTGGTTTGGAGTGAATATAGAATTTTTTATTATATACTTTTTATCATGCAACACTACCAAACTGTTTCAAACAGAAAATACTTTTCGTTCCATTTACATATATTTAGTGCGCATAGAATATAGTTCTAAACTATGACTGTTATAAGCAACTGTAGAAAAAAGTAGTTTCTTTTTTTCCGGCAGTGAGAATATAAGTTCTTACATTCTTATATTCCCACTGTGAAAATATAAACGACGAGAATATAAGGTTTATTCTGACCATACAACTATTTCACTGGGAAGTATATAATAAATTTTCTAATTCCTCTACTGTGTCCCTGAAACTGTCTTATGAACATCTTTAATGTGTACATGGTGGCATAGATCAGAGTCCTTTCATAGGCAGCGCCTGATGAATTATTGCAGTAACTAAAATTAATAGATAACTCGGGCCATATCTGGTTCAGAGATCACCCTGTGTGGAAGCTGCGATGTAATTACAGCACCCGTACTACACCTCCATCTTCTTCCTCAATCTTATATTTCTGCGTGTGAGCTAGTTCATTTGGTATTGATGAGCGAACACTAATGAAGTTATCTCACACACGGAGATGAATAATTTTAATATTTAGAGTGTAACTGAACTGTACTGCTCGTTTCTCTGTATGATCGTCATATACAATACTCATGGTAGGCATGCCTTGCTCACACTTCAGTGACATAACTGTAAGCTCGGTATACCATAAGTATGGTAATCACTTGATGAGCATTCCCTGATACATGTGTTTATTTCAGACAGGAATCTGCAGTCATAATATAGGCCCGACAACCTAGGGGGTCCAGGGGCATGCTTCCCCTGCATTTTTTTTTAACTTAGCTATGTAATGGTGCGTTTTGGAGCATCTGACAGAACACTTGTGTGGTATTTAAAGAAATATTTTGACAAATTTGAGAATTATCATTTGACAAAGTTGAATTACCTACACACTGTAATTAAATAAGAACAAATGTTGACCCTTAACATTCTCCATTTTTTACTTTTTATTTTATTTTTTAAATTGATGTATAGGCCCCAGCCAATATAGCCTGATAGTAGCTAAGCCGATGTCATTTGCCACAAGGGCACTGGTCCATCTATAGTCTGTCTCTTCAAACAAGTCTCCGATTGTTTTAAGTGCCTCCATTTTAAATACGAAGGCTTCAACGCAAAATGCCATTATGATTTTCACATTGGGTTTCAGGCCAATTTCATTAAATAGAACCCTTCAGAAATTCCAGAAGCTGGAGAAAACATAGAGTCAATCCGAAGTGAAATTTTATTTAAACGTGTACCAAAACGTGCCTCTAAATAACTCTTTTAGTGCAATATTAACAAATAAATACTGTGGCAAGAAAACTGAGTGAGCAAATTCAGCATATTAATTACTTTCTTACAAACAACTAATAAACAAATTACACTTTTATTATCAACATGTTTTGGCGGCCATTTTGAAAACGGTTGACATTTTGACCTTGAAATATACCCAGGTTGTATTTTATGACCCTTTGTCTATCATTTTGCGGAATTTGTTGTGATTGCCATAATAGACTTTGTTAAAATCTGATACATTTAGGTTCAATTGATTATTTATTACGTATTTGGCGGCCATTTTGAAAAAATCTGACAGTATGCTATTGTCAAGCTGTGTGCAAAGTTTGGTGTTTTTGTTCAACAATGCACAATATTTTCACCAATCCCTCTATCGGAACTGTTTTGTATTCATTTATCAATTTGCACTTTTCTGTTTTGTGGTCGACCGTTTGATTCGACCGTTTGAGGTTATAGTTTACTTGAGTTAGCATTTACTCGGGTGAATCGTGTATTTTGAGCATAATGAATGATACCTGCTGTATATTTTAAGCTGCAGAAACAGTTCGGTTTCAAGTATGACACCGCTTGCGACGGAGAATCCATCATCCATTTATATGCCAAAGGGGGGATCGAGTTTGCCGCCCAGCACATGGACGGCGTGTTCGCATTTTGTCTTCTGGATACCGCCAACAGAAAGGTGTTCCTTGGCAGGGATACGTTCGGTGTGAGACCAATGTTCCGCATCTCCACAGAGGATGGATTTCTGGCCGTGTGTTCCGAGGCAAAAGGTTTGTGGATTTAACGTATAGTTTAGTAGATTTTATTTGCGTTATAGGAAGATCAAGCATTTGATTGACTTTGCTATTGCAGTTGCAAGGTTCCAAACAAATCAAGATACTGTATTACAGACTTGCTCTATACAACTTTTCGTTTCTGTTGCATTATTGGTGTGCAAAGACTATGGAAGGACCTACGTAGATCTTTGAGGCACGAAGTCGTGTATGTCACAAGATGCCTATTTGCCATACAGAGACTTTACATGTATATTACTTATATTTCATTACAATTTCAGGGCTGACTAGTTTATCATACGACGACGGACATGCACGTGAAACGTCCAATATAGAGCCCTTCCTTCCGGGTCACGTTGAGACATATTCCCTCGACTTAAACGGAAAGGCAACATTTGAGGAGAGGACGAGATTTCACAAGATTGGGGAATCTCCCGCATATTTAACATTCCCCGTCCCGATAGGTATGGACCACTTTCTGAAATCTTTAATTCTGCTTTTTTAAATCAATGTTTTTTTTAAATCAAAGTGTCAGAAACAAGATGTATCTCTGCAAAGCATGTGCCTGTACGGCGGCCCTGGAACACATGGGAAGGTACATTAATAATTGTTTAAATATATCGATCTTCGACACATAATCAGTCCTTGACACCGATGTGTGTTCTCAAAACTGAAAAGATTGTAAGAGACACAACGCATGCAACCGCATGTAGAAATATAAAACGAACCCGGAATGGGTCAGTTGGTAGTGGCATGCCTCCTGACCCTATTAAACGGGATTTGAATCGGTTAAATTTTAAGGTTGGCTACGGGCCAGCTACGTCACAACGTAGTATTTGCGTTTATAACTATTTTTTATTTGCAGACGACGATATAAAAAAGAACATCCGGGCGCTGCTGACGAAAGCAGTCAGCAAGCGTATGATGGCTGACCGGCGAATAGGTTGTCTTTTATCGGGCGGTCTGGACTCTAGTCTCGTCACGGCGTTGGTCGTCAAACTAGCGAAGGAGTTGGATCTAGACTACAAGATTCAGACGTTTTCTATTGGCATGGAGGGCAGTACTGATCTTGTGGCAGCTAAAAAGGTATTGGCACATATTCCAAAGCGAGTCCGAGATATTAACACATGCTCATTGTTGTAAATAACAAACAATACTTTTTTGAAAAACGGCATGGTTATACCATAGTGTATTCAACATTAAATGTGTGAGGGCATTCTATGAACCTAATTATTATACACTGAACAAAGTTGTTAAGTATCAACTTTTGTATCAACTAATTTTCTTAGAATAGATATATGATAAGTATTTTGTTTTGACCCATAGTTTGTAATATTTATTTTTTGTTTAAATTGTTACATCTTTTGAGAGTTACCCTCCCTTTATTATTAAGACATGAAATGTACTGTTACAATACATATCATGAGTCAAAGATCGCTTAAAGATATAAAATTCTTAAAATTGGTATGAATTAATAGAAAAAAAACATAAAAAACTGATCCATTTGTCGCAGATTTTCCGCCTATAAAAAAAAATGAAATATGGATAATCTTAAATTACCTCCCTTTACATTGAATATTGTTTGAAATTCAATCAGCGTTAACATTAAATATTCCGAAAAAATCATTTGCAAACGCATTTGTAGTGGTAATGCTAGTTAAACTTGATGTCAAAATAGTTTTAACTGGCATATTTTAGAATTAGGAACATCGAAAGCTTCACTAATTCGAAATACTTAATAAAATCCTATATACCCAGTTGTATAAGTGTTATAACTTATTTCTAAGAAAACACATTGACTTAAAAGTTTTAAAATATGTTCATGCGATCAGAGCTGACGATTTACACTCGTTATTTTGCAGTTTAACCGTATCTTTAACCAAGCTCAAAATACACAAAACAATGAGAATATTATTGACATATTCCTAGGTTGATACTTAGCAATTTGGTTTAGTATATAAGCCGATGTATTGCACTATCGCACTTGCCTTCAGTTTCAAAGTTTGCATATTCACTATATAATGAGACCACCCCATTAGCCATAAGCAGTGCTCCAGATATCCAATAGTAAGGGGTATTTCAGTATAAATATTTTGTAAGTTTGAAACAGAATTAGGAGTGAAATCAGCATTGAAATCTATGAATGAAGTACAAAAATGGCATTTTTAGGTAAAAAGCGACAAAGCCACGATACTATTCAAAATTCAAAAATCAGTCCCTATACTAAAACTGGTACCGAATCATGAACTTGAATCAAGTTGAATGAGTCATGGGTGAAGATCTGGAAAACTGCACACTTATAACGGTGTGTGTCTACTGGGCCTTTACACGTTTTATAGAATACAACCTTGATAATAGAGGATTTTGTTGGTTTGGAGGGAATATAGGATTTATTTTCATCGAGAAGTGAGAAAACATATTTTCATGAGTGCTTTAGCATAAGCACTCGTGAAAATATAAGTTTTCTCACTTCTCGATAAAAATAAATCCTATATTCGCGACAGACCTACAAATATTCTATTTATTATATACTTTTTATCATGTGTTGCAAACAGAAATTACGTTTCGTTCCGACAGTTCCCCTTTAGCGTATTCGCGGATAAATATAGTAACGCCAGCGCGTGAGGCAATTTACATATATTTAGTGCGCATAGAATATAGTTCTAAACTTTGACACGAATTATGACTGTTATAAGCAAATGTAGAAAAAGGTAGTTCCATTTTTTCCGGCAGTGGTTCTTATATTCTCACTGAAAATATAAACAATGCGAATAAACAATGTCAATATAAGGTTTATTCTCACCATACAATCCACTATTTCACTGAGAAGTATGTAATAAAAGGTTCCTAAGTTGACACTTTATTTAATACAATTAAGATCTTCATGTGTTCCTTGTACACTTGCACAGGTTGCCGACTTTCTGGGCACAGAACACCACGAGGTCGTGTTTACACCCGAGGAAGGCATAGAAGCGCTGGAGAAAGTCATATACCATCTAGAAAGTTATGATATAACAACAGTTAGAGCATCTGTCGGTAAGCTTCTTGCACGATTCAGCCAAAGTTTGAAACATGAATGCAATTGAGATGGAGTTTAAAAAGTAGCTGCATACTGTATATGGATGGGACAACAGTAACTTCAGTCAGTATAAACTGTTTTACGTCCACGAAAAGGTTCTACCATTCCGTATATTCGTTCCGCTTTTCTTGTCCACAGCATAACTTTGTTGTTTGTTTGTTTTTATAGTGTTTTACGTCATTTTCAACACGTAAGGTTATATATGAGTTGACGGTCGATTTTTTGTGGTGGAGGCAGATCACCCACTTTTCCTAGAAAGCATAGAATGACTGGAAGTGCAGAGCGCAAGACCATACCTATATATCTTCAATCAACCTAGAGTTAGTGCCATTGGTAATTTTATACTTATTGTTTTACAGGAATGTTTTTAGTCAGTAAATACATCAAAGAAAAGACCGACACGACTGTGATACTGTCTGGTGAAGGTGCGGATGAGATTGCTGAAGGCTACATCTACTTTCATAAGGCGCCATCTGGCGAGGCCGCTGGCGATGAGAGCAGACGACTGTGTAACGATTTGTACATGTTTGACGTACTGCGAGGGGACAGAACAACGGCAGCATGGGGGTACGTGTTTTACAACTAACACACTGCTACTATTCATTACAGCGGTTTCGAATCCCACTGGGAGCTCGACTTGTAGGTGAGAAAGTGTCGTAAAGTACTGGTTATACCCAGGAAAAAGTGAGCGGCCTGCCTTCACCACTAAAAATCAATCAAGACAGAGAAGCGCCTTAATAGAAGGGAAAAATAAATGGAAAAGCTGTTGTTGTTTTTTTGTTGGAAAGGGAAAGAGAATGACATTTCAAGTAAAATTTCGGAAAAGGTAAAATAAAATAAAAAATGATCAAATTCCATATGGAAAACACAAAATTCAACATTTCGTTTTATCGTAGGAGGGATCTTAAAACGAATAATCAAATAATAATAAGTATGACATAACAGGAACACACCACCATGCATGTAGCTGTGAAATTCTAATTTTGATTAGCTCACAAAGAAAAACCCATCATTAAGATTGTGTTTTGTGTTCTATTTCAGACTAGAAGTGCGAGTACCCTTCCTGGACCACCGCTTCAGTAGTTACTACTTGTCGTTACCAGACGACATCAAATTACCGCAAAAAGGCATAGAAAAGCATCTCTTGCGTTCGGCATTTGCTGGCCAAAGCCTTTTACCTGAGGACATTTTGTGGCGCCCCAAAGAAGCATTTAGTGACGGTATTTCGTCTGTTACAAAGTCGTGGTATGAGGTGCTTCAGTGTCATATAGACGCACTGGTACGTTTATTCGTTGTTATGTGAACGTGTGATTTGTATCACGTACTTTACGGTCTGAAAGTGGAATAATACAATTACATAATCCACCAGTGGAGTGGTATACGTTAACGCTAATGACACAATACCTCGGTCTGAGGGTGTCTGGCCCACCGCGGCAAACGGCATATGAAATATTTTATTTGTGCTTTAATTATGTCCACCAAAGATAACAATTCATACGACCAAGTATCCAACAAACAAAAGCGAAGTAATCATAAGAAGTTCGGTTACTGAGGTTAAATAATGGAAAATATGACCTTGACCTTGGTATTTTTTGTCGTTCAGCGATGTCCACCGATGCCAACAATAAATATGACCAAGTATCAAAGACATAAAGTCTGGCAGTCATAAAGTTAACTGAGGTTAGGTTTCCTAACCAAGGATGTTACCTAAGTAAGGTTAAGTTTGGGGGAAATAACGCAAAATATGACCTTGACCTTGGTATTTTTTGTCATCCAGCGATGTCCAACCCCCTCCCTCCCTCCCCCCCCCCCCCACCACCCCCTACTATCTACTGTCACAGCCCCCTACTATCTACTGTCACAGAGGGTCACGACTCGAGCCCCACATAAGGCAGCAATTTTTAAAACCAATTTTTTTTTACATATTTTAAACAAAACAGATTGTACACAGCTGCTACGGAATACATCTGATTGATTCCTACCATTATGCATGAGAGAACTATGCAAGGGAGGATTTCCCAAAATGATTACGTAAATGGCCCGGTCTACACATGCGAGGCTATATTCATAATGTTGCAGGTGCTTTTTCCCAAAAACATTCGAGAATGTCCTAAGGACACTAGCCATTTGTGTTAGCATGTTTTTATTTTAGGCATTTCTGTTTTCAGATAAATGACCAAGAATTAGAAGACTCTATTGCACAATTCCCACACAACACACCCAGATCAAAAGAAGCGTTACATTACCGTAGGGTATTTGAGAAATCATATCCTGGGTTGGGCAAATGGATACCCTACTACTGGATGCCGAAATGGACCGAAACCTCGGATCCTTCCGCGAGAACATTGAAACATTATAAACAATAATGAATATAAACGCCATACTGTGAATACACTGTCGGTTACTTAAGACGGTGTAGCGTTTTTCAGTCACAGGGCAGAAAGTTTCAACCTTGAGAAGAACTGTAACTAATGTTGTAATACTTCTAAGAATATTGTGATGTTGAATTGATGTATTGTAACATATCTGCAATAAAATATTATTAAACTAACCTTGAGAGGTAAGTGTCGTACCGGTTTACCTGTTTCGTCTTTTTAAAACATGCCACCCATTGCCGGTGGTGACTGGTAAAACGGTAAGTCGAAGCATACATTCAAATAGAACATTCATTTGTTCACCACGGGGAATGGGTAGCATGTTTTAAAAAGGCGAAACATAGAAATAAAAGTTAAATTGTCTCTCAAAATTGTTGATATTCGTCATCTTGAAACGTTCTGCCTTGTGACTGAAAAAACGCTACACCATTTCCGGTAACCGATAGTGGAGCATGGGCACAAGTGATACCATAGCAACCTTGAACAGGGATCGGCATCTCAATATATTGGTTTAAACGGTTGCCTATTAAAGGCAATAAAGGGTAAGACTGCAGTCTGGAGTTTAAAACTCTGACACGGCGTTCTTTTATTTTTATTTTACATAACTTCAAAAGTTCACATCGTTATTAATAGTTATTAAAATCGTAGGAAGTAAAGTGTTTTTGCATATAAATAAATGTGAATTATACTGCATCAATACTATATATCAAAAATCCAAATTTTGTTTTAATTAAATGCAAGGAAATTTTAAATTCAAAATGATTTTATTGCTTGACAAATACTTCCTTGTGTGCTCCTTTAGCAACAAGAAGTCTTCAGGAGCAATATATATATATTGTGAGATAGGCTCTTCTGGTTGTTAATTAACTAAAAGTGATGTCATTTTTATACACTATTTACCATAAAATATAGGCTATCGAATCTCGGTGATTATTAATATAGTGTATTATTATTTATTTCCTATTGTTGGAGATCTACTATTAAATACACAAATACAATATATTCTGATATTTTATTTCTCTCAAGGGTATTATTTAATAATAATAATATTTAATAATATGTGTTACATTAACTTATTAAGTACGGTTATATAATTACGTATGATAATGCTGCAACGACTTGCAATCATATATTCTAATAAGCTTTCTTTTATAAGTGCGGATTCGAAAATCTCACTGGGAGCTCGACTTATAAGTGAAGAAGTGTCGATTCTTACGGATGGCGGGAGGTGTACAGTACTGGTTCTACCCAGGAAAAGCGGGTGGTCTGCCACCACCACAAAAATCGACATATGTCATATATAACCTTACATGTGTTTAAAATGACGTAAAACACCATACAAACAACATTATAACACAATACAACTTGGATTATTAACAAAATCGTCGACACTGTGTTGTGTGTTTTTCACTACTTTTATAAGCTTGCCTCCACGAAGTGTGGGAGAGGTTAATTGCTATACTCACGGCGTCAGCGTCAGCGGTGGCGTCAGCGTATACATCCAAGGAATGGACATCCTATGTTGTGTTGTGGCTCAATTGGTACTTTTGTTTGTTATATAATTGTTACCTATTTCCACTCAAGTGTGTTAGTTTTCCATGTTCTTGATTGTCCTAGTGCCTTTCGACAGTTTTTTTTCTATATAGCATGGATATATAGATCTATGTATATAGCAATGTGTTTTTGTCTGTTAAGTAAGTTCTGACTCAGAAGTCAGTAATTATAATAAATAATGGATGTAAATATAAAGCATAGCATTGTCATATTTTACTAAAATTGATGAAATCTTACGTCATTCCCAAAATGAGAAATAAGCGCCCCCATTTTCCCCCAAAATGGACAGGCCTGGGCCTCTTCCCAATTTTGTGAAAACAGTCCTATTTCGACCAATATTCATTTCTAAAATAATTTATGTTGCACATTTTTTGTACATTGTCTATTGTACCAAGTATATATATTATATTAACTGACACCCTTTTTTCACCATAGGATACGTTTCTAGGCTGTTGGTTTAAACAATGTTTATTCAAAAAATGTGGTGAACAATATGTCTAATAATACATGGACAGAATTGGAAAACAGGCTTTCGATGACAACTTGTATTTTATCTCCTTAGTTTCTTATTTCTAGCCTACTGAAGCTGTCTGTAAAAGGCTGAATTTGAATTATGTTATGTGGCACAAAAAATGTTATATGGCGCCGACAGGATGAAACAACTGATATCAAGAACGCCTCCTGAATTTTTAGTTGACCAAAATAAATTAATCCCAGAGTTATAAGTTCTAGCACACCAGTGTTTGACAGACGCGGAGGCAGACTATCCACTTTTTCTGGGTAGAACGTGTACTGTATACGATACTCACACCATCCGTAAGAATGGACACTTTCCCACAAGTCGAGCTCCCAGTGGGATTCGAACCAGCAGCGGTGAGAGGCGAGAAGGATTCAAAGCACAACAGACCTATATCAAGGGTATAGCATAAATGAAGTTTGACATTAAAAAGAGAAAAAATTCAGAGAATCAATAATGAAAGAATGATGGAGATGTGGTGGAGGACTTGCTCCTCATGAATGCTATTTTAACGACTCTGTAGTCTTTGACTTGAAATCACTTTTGACTATGTTATACGCCGTCTTCAGCACCTTTTCAGGCCATACATTACCGTCGATTTTTGTATGGTAGAACAGACCATCCCATTTTTCCTGGGTAGAACCAGTACTGTATTCCTCCCGTCATCCGGAAGAATCGACACTTTCTCAGAAGTTGAACTCCCAGTGGGATTCGAAACCGCAGCGGTGCGAGGCGAGAAGATTTACAACGCAACGTCATTTACCCCTCGACCACAGAAGCGCTATCAAGAGGAAAAGCATACACACCGGTTGTACATGGATATCACACTCGTATGAAAATAGATACAGGTGCCTCTAAAACAGTGATCTCTATTAAAACAAACATTGACAAGAGTTACTTATGCTGAAACGATACCAACAACAAAGATTTTTTCTTTCGTTCCAATCCTATTAACTATGTGCTGTACAAATACACTCAAGTGATATGAAAACGCAACACGGGAATTTCCGCTATATATTGTATGTACAATATGCTGCTTTTAATCGAATGGTACATGGCTACGTAAGACCTTTCCTTTTGGAAAAAATACTAACACAACAAATAATACAGCACATAGTATTCCTGCAATGTTTCATTATTCACAGAGTATGCGTTTGGCTCAATCATGTGAGCAAACTTAGGATGCAACATTTTGCAAACTATTTACGTTAAATACAGTACTGAATTAGCTCAATTTTTCGAAGAGCAACTTCAACATTGATGAAGTTCTTGTTACAAAGTGTAGTGTGATTAAAACGTCTACAACATCACAGTTGTGTCCTTTCTCTAGTTAACTGCAACTTTTTTTAAAAAAACAAAACATCTTGGGATTTCTTTGGAATATTATGTGCAATTAAGTGTGCAGTATATACAATATATAGCGGAAATTCCCGTGTTGCGTTTTCATATCTCTTGAGTGTATATATATACTGAAAGGAAAAAGAAATGCATAATCAAAAAAACTGCATATACTTCACTGTTATATACACCTAATTCCTAACATTCCAGCTATATATCAACGTGTTTTGTACAAAAAGGGGCTACAATTAAATATAGAAAGGACAACTCAGTCATGTAGTAGAGCTTTTAATCAAAGTATATTTGTTACACGAAATTCATAAACGTTGAAGTTTCGCTTGAAAAAGTCAAGCAATTTCAGTATTGTGTTTAATGTTAAGAGATTGCAAATTGTTTAGGCGTATGTTTGCTAACCTGCTTAAGCCAAATGTGCATTCTGTCGATAATGAAACTTTAAAGGACAGGCCTACTGTCGCCCTGTACCATTCGATTAGCAGTAGCATATTAAACATACAATATATAGCGGAAATACCCATTTCCTTTCAGTATATGTTGTACAAATATTGATATAAAATATGGTCAAACCAACAATTCCATATGCAAGGAAGGACAATATTATTGAAGAACTTGACTGTTTAGAAAAAGAAGGTACAATTGAAGACAGCACCAATTGTGCCCTCAGTCAAAGCCGATTAGTCAATACGGATTTGTGGGGACTATCACGTGTCGACGTTGGACAGTTATCCAATTCCGAAGAGAATAGAGAGGATCACTTTGCCAAGCTTGGAGGTAAATATTCTAGCAAACTGGATGTGTCTGATGCATACGAACAGATTCAATTGGTGAAATGGTCTTTTACATCGTATGGAAGACCAATAGCGTATGCGTCGCGAACGTTAACAGCAGCAGAGGAAAACTATAGCCATATTGAGAAAGTGGGCCTTGCGGTAGTATTTGGAGTGAAACTGTTTGTGGTAGTATTTGGAGTGAAACTGTTTGCGGTAGTATTTGGAGTGAAACTATTTGTGGTAGTATTTGGAGTGAAACTATTTGTGGTAGTATTTGGAGTGAAACTATTTGTGGTAGTATTTGGAGTGAAACTATTTGTGATAGTATTTGGAGTGAAACTATTTGTGGTAGTATTTGGAGTGAAACTATTTGTGGTAGTATTTGGAGTGAAACTGTTTGTGGTAGTATTTGGAGTGAAACTATTTGTGGTAGTATTTGGAGTGAAACTATTTGTGGTAGTATTTGGAGTGAAACTATTTCACAAATGTGTAAGCTTTTTACGATTATGACGGATCATAAAAACTCCTTGGATAATTTAAAGAATTAAAGGGTGCACCGACAATAGCATCAGCAAGAATCTAGAGGTGGTCATTTACACTAGCTCTTATGAGTACAAGCTAACCGACACACCAGGTGTATGTAGCTGACCGGTTGAGAAGATTCCCAATGACGATTAAGGCGCCAGAGCCGCCATTGTCAGTAGAAACACTATTCTGTTGAACATATTGAGACGACGAAAAGCAAACCCGCAGATCTATTGACTGCAAATAATCCTATATTGCCAAAGGCAAAACAATACGTAACGACCGGCTGGCTTGAGATAATCCTAACATTAGTACAACTGTCCCCAGTCTGGCAAGCGAGAACGTAGACCATATTTTGTGAGGAAGGGTGAATTTAGTGTAGAAGATGACAGCCTGTTGTGGGGATCACGTGTAACTATTCCACCACAAGGTCGTGCTCAAATCTTGGCGCATTTACATGGAGGACATCCAGGAATGAGTCACATGCAGAGTTTAGGCAAATCTTATGTATGTTAGTGGTCTGTAATAGACAACGAAATGGAATGCATGTGAAAGGTTGCAATTTATAATAAATCAACAACAGAGCTCCATTACACCCATGGTTATGGCCAAAAAAACAACTATCAAAAACACACCCACACACACGGAACCGTCTACGCATAGAGACTATGCAGAACCGTTGACGAGTAAACTGTTCCTGATAATTGCGGATGCTCATTCCATCAGCAGCAACAGTATTCTACATTGATGATAGCAATGCACCTCCATAGACGAGGAATATAAACGTTCTTCATAAATATGGGACGTTATGAAAACACCTGCATACGTTTTTGATAAGACTTACCAATGATACCATCAGGAATAGATAGCTATGATCGATATGAAGCCACGGGCTTCTTGTTGCCCTTTCACAATGATGCCGCGTGCTCTGACGTAAACTGATGTATTAATAAAATGATTTTACTGGATTTATTATGGATACCAGGGGCGTAGCTTGGCTGAATATGATGTGTAGGCCGAGTTCTAGCGGGGTCCGGGTCATGCTCCCCCGGAATTATTTTTTTCAGCTAGACTGTCGGAAGTGCGTTTTGGCATATATTTCGTACCGGTGAATATGTCTGTAAGAGCATCAATATCCTTACTTTTTACCGTAAATTATATATCTTATAACTAAAAAGAAGCTGTCCCACTTACCCCGCTAGGCCTCCGATTTTTATTGCATTTTTGGCATTTTTATTTTTCGATTTCTCAGAAAAAGGTGTAGGCCGCGGCCTACACGGCCTATAGGAAGCTATGCCCCTGGATACTAAGAAAAGGATTTAAGAAATTGTCTTCTATATAATTATCCCAAACTGCATCTAGTTTTCACCTTGATTCATAGCTGGATGAATTTATTTTGTGGTTCGAAGTACCTTTTTGTGTCGCCTGCTTAGCATAGCAGACACTTAGGGATCACTTTGTCCGTCGTCATATGTTCTTGTATATATTTACTTCTTTATATACCCGTTTTCGTTTTCGGGCATTTGTTGATTTACATGTAGTTTATATTACTACCATATCATCCCTTATTTGTAAATAGTTTTATCTTTATATATTTACATTAATGTTTAATTAATCCTTCATTTCTTCATCTTTCATCAGTTTTTGCGCACAATATGACCTATTTATGTGTTGACGTGCCGTAAAACACCATTCATTCATTCATTGTCCGTCGTATATCGTCGTCCGTCACACTTTAACCTTGGCCATAACTTGAAGTATTTGACATATGCTCATTAAACACACAGCTTCATCTTAACCCGAAGAGTGCTGTTACACGTCCAATACCTCTGATTTTCATTCTGACAGAGTTATGCCCCCTTTCATAAAACGCTAACCTGCAACCTAACCAAGCCCATAACTGGCCATAACTTAAGAAGTACTTGACCTATGTTCACAAAACTTCACACACGTATCTCACCACAGAATATCGCTACCCAGGACCGATAACTCTCATTTCAGCAACTAACCAAGCTCATAACTGGCCATAACTTGAAACGTATTTGACCTACGTTCATGAAACTTCACACACACATTCATCTTAACCAAAGGAATGTCATTACATGTGTCCAATAACTCTGACTAATTGTGGCAGAGTTATGCCCCTTTTCATAAAACTTTAACCTGCACATTAAGCTAGCTCATAACTTCCCATTATATTGACCTATGGTAATGAAACTCTATACAGTTCTTCCTCATCAATTATCCAATGCTGAGCTATGCCCCTGTTCATAAACTTCAACACTTCAATTCATGAAGGACTGCACCCCCTGTCTTCAAACTTTATAGTTAGATTGTACTTGCTGAAAACAGCACACGGAAGCCGACACACGTGTTCCCTGGAACACTCTTCTAGTTGTATATACATCTGATATCAAATTTGTGAAAGTAATGTGTATCATTTCAGGTCGTTTTCCGTCCTTGACAATGAATGCAGTTCTCAACACTTATTAAAACACACCTTCTGACATATAAAGTTTGGTGACAACACGAAACAGTTTACTCAACTTATCGCCTTCAGAAGTGAAAATCACCGCACCCAGCCCACATCCCGATCTTTTAACATAAATTAGGGAAGTAACCTCGTCATGCTTAGGTAGAATTTGCTCATTGTCGAACACATCCGAGATCTTGATCGTATTGAAACAAACCTTTGCATAAAATACAGATAAGCTTTTCACTAAGTTTTTGTATAAACAATCTGAAATTCCCGTATTTTCACAAAATCAAGCGCTTAAACGTAGTTAAATCTGCGAATGACATTCCTTGTCGCACTCGTCCAAGACATGATGAAATCAGAAACAGTTTAGTAAGTTACCATGTTAATAAACTAAACTTTCCGAAGTTCTATATAATCAAGGGCAATAATAACGGAACGAATGCGTCTATTTTGAAATCCCTGGAGATCTCATTAAAACATCTTCAAATAGAATGGCGAAAATCGGAAACATTTACTAAAGTTATTGTGTAAGCAATTTGAAACTTTACGGGACGACGGCCGGCGGACGGACGCCGGAGAAAAGCTCGACTGACCTTTGGTCATCAGAGCCAAACAAACACCTTTGACTGAAACTAAGGACAGGACAATAGCCATTAGTAGATTGTCATGATTTATTCACCATATGCGTGGTTTTTTTGTATGTCATTTTACTTTTATATTATTTTAATGTTAATTAGAATCAAGCTTTTGTTACTTTATTCTATTTATTCTTACATGTGGCTTAACTAGTAGCCTCATACGTGCAATATGACAGAAACTGTAACGTTTTTTCAGCTTTCTGTCTGCACACTTTTTCAACACAAATACACGTACACACAGTGAAATTGTCACAAACGACTGGCAATAGGTGATTTCTGCATGACTGTTACATAAAGTTGTGGATCTGAAGCGATTTGGATTTTAAATAAGACAGGAGATGTAAATTCTAATTCTTCGGAAGATATTTCTCCTCAGCTTCCACCAGCTCTTGGTCATTCTGTAGCCGGAAAATTTCTTTCACCGGCACAATCTGAAATATGTAGAACAAAAAATGCAAAATGTATATCTCCTATTAAAAACCAGGTTTTCACAATATTCCATGTTACTGTCTTTTTTTGATGAACTGGAATAAGTATACTCACAACTGATTTCAAAATAAGATACTAAACAACGGTATAATCATACTTTCGGCGGATGTAACTGAATCCAGTTTTTAAAACACCCTTGGACTGCAGTGTGGCCCCTTTTGTAGCTTTAAATCAGAATTATAATATGTTACATTATAGATGTAAGGAAAAAGAAAACCTCCCCATGTATACAGTTTCTGAATATAATATGCACTGGTCATTCGTCTTTATAAATAGCCTATGTTGTACATTTGCTTCTATAAACTTGATGTATATTACGTGTATTTTTTGTAAGGTTTGTAGAGGGCCCACCCCGACCCTCACAATAAACGGACCACCATTAACTTGGTGATCGAAATGATGAAAAAACAAATCTTTGCTTATTTTCGTGAAGCGTTTTTAAGTCCTTGAGTATATATACGCCTGCATGCGTTATTGGTGCGCATGTGAGTAGTACAAAAAGTTCGGTTTATATTAGCTATTCCCGTTTTGGGCACTCCACCACTTATTGAGGATTTGTTCTCATCCTTAATAACAATAATAATAATAATACCAGGTATTATGTGTGCATCCTCCCATCATCCGTGTAATAGTCAACATATTTACAATCAGTTTGCACTTGGCGAGTATTTCCATTAGTAATAATGGTAGTGACTAAAAACTACCAATACTTACATTTGGCTCCACCCCTGTCAATGACTGGTCATTATATATACGAGCTGTCGTGTTCTGCATCGCTTTTACTGACGCCCTCAAATTGTGATTGGCCCAGATAACCATCGACACGCCCCAATCGCGGAATTGCTGAGTGGGCGTGGTATGGTATTTGGTTGGAACAATTACAACTGGACCCTGGAAATTGTGTAGCTCAGTTATACATAGGGCAAACCACAGGTCTGTGTGTGCACGATGTACACAGTTGTGTCAAAGCTATTTATTACTACTGTACAGCACCCATCAACATATTTCAATTACGGGATGCCGAGTGGGCGTGGCATACGTCCCAAACATAAATGCTAATTGAGCATGAATACCGAAATGCTAGTTGCAGAAATTGATATACTATTAGTAACTTAACACTGACCACAGATATATTCATAAATTTGTTATTAGGTCTGTGCACTGACACATATATTACATTTGTCGTGTTTAGTAAAAATGCATCAAAAATTGACATGCCGCCAATACTTAGATATCTCCGCCCTATTGTTGATGTCGGAGTATATTGACGATAGTTTATATAACATAGCTGCACGTGCTTTATACACGTGCTGTTGTTTGTCGGAAGTATCGTTCTGGTTTGATTGGTTGAAATGGATAAAGAGATAATCAGAGATCTGTTTTAATTACATCTATGAACTAATACATGTTTATTATTATTATTATTATTTGTTTATCTCTGACAGAGAACTCACATGCAGAAAGGTAGGAACCAATCCGTTTTTTTCCATAGTATTTTCATACAATAGTTTTGATTTGTTAAAAATCTAATTTGGTTTAAAAGGTATTATCTAATATGGTGAACCCTTTACTTTACTTTACTTTTACTTTACTTTATTTCAAACTGCTTAATTTCACAAATCAGTGAACAGATAAAGCAAATTACAGCAATAACATACATGTATAAATACATAACACAATGACGGAAATAATAGGAAACGACTATTTACATATTATTAATGATAGTTGAGAAAAATAGTACATGAGTCAAAAAAACTACATTCACTTTTAACTATATTAATTTTTACATTGATTCAATTTTTAACAGTTCAGATACTTATTTTACAGAAAGTCATCAGGTCAGTAGACACATAGGTACGGAATCCTGTAAGGGCCATCGCGATTTCGCGTTTTCAATTTCGCGAGATTGCGAAATAAATTTCGCATTCTCATCCTATTCTACCTTGAACAAACCAAACATCGTGCAAACCTCGCGATTTTATCACGTTTTCATCTGGACGAGATTGCGTGAATGCGAAATAAATCTCGCATTCTCGCCGTATTCTACAATGAAAAAAACCCGCGAGATTTGCAATCAAACTTCGTGCAAACCTCGCGATTTTATATTGGCATATTGTACAATGAAAAAAACGCGAGGATTGCAAATCAAACGTCGTGCAAACCTCGCGATTTTATTCTTATTAGATGACGAGAATAAGAAATATGTTTTCTTGTTTTTGCCCTCTGGTACATCGAAGAAAAAAACGCGAGGTTTGCTAACCCAGACTGCGCGTAATTCTCGCGTGTTTTTCATAAGCCGATATAAAGCGCGAGGTTTGCACAAAGTTTGATTTGCAAATCTCACGTTTTTTTTCACTGTAGAAAACGGCGAGAATATGAGATTTATTTCGAATTCTCGCGACCTCGTCCAAATGAATACGTGATAAAATCGCGAGGTTTGCACAAAGTTTGGCTTGCAAACCTCGCGTTTTTTCAATGTAGAATAGGACGAGAATGCTAAATTTATTTCGCAATCTCGCAAAATTGAAAACGCGAGATCGCGATGGCCCTAACAGAATTCCGTACATAGGTAATCGCATCACAAATTCGTAATAACTAGTATATAGCAAATGTTACGATCTGCAATCTGACTGGTTCCTATCCTTCCGCATGTGAAATACCGTCTAACGACTATACCTGATTATTCCATGCCTTCATGAACGCCTCTATATCTGACGGGTTGCTCTTCGCACTGTGCATCAAGATGGCGTCAGCACCTGCAAGGTTCACAACAGTACAGACAGCTACACCAGCAACAATAAAATAGCTACGCATGGCCATGCCGCATAGATAAACAATTAATCATAGCTGCACAAGTAAAATAGCTACATATGCCCATTACAAAAAGCTATATAATTCATTACCTAGGTGAATTCAATCCATTTTGTTATTTCATTGTTCCGTATAAAGAGATTCACGGTACCTGCATTTCTGTACGCCTCCGCCCTTTTCATAGCCTCGTCTAGTCCCCAGCCGGCAATGAAAGCCTCGACCCTGGCTACTACACAGAAATCTGGATCCCGTTGGGCATCCTTGCACGCCTAATAGGAAAAATATATAAATCGTTATATTTCAGAAGTTTTAATATTTACATATTTCAGTCATCTCAGCACGGTGTCTCCTTATACCACTGAGCTCAAAGCTTAACTTAAAATTGTTTCCTAACTGGAAATCCCCGTCGTAGACACACGACATGATACCGCACCCAGTCACATTATTCCGAGACCGAACCGACCACTTCATATATACCGAGTGTCAAGCAAGGAAGTTATTAGTACCATTTTTACAATCTTTGGGGTGACCCGGTCGGGGATAGACCCCTAAACCTCCCATGCGAGGCGGACGCTCTGCCACTAAGAGCCACGTTGAAGCGCACAGGTTTTATTTAAAACTGAAAGAGACATTCATTGGTGTATGAAAAACATTTGCAGTTTTAGTAAGTATATTCGTGAAGACCTAAGGATGTAGCAGTAAACTACCCAAATGGTTTTCTTACCACATTTGCGGTTGTAGTAATTATATACGTGAAGACCTAAGGATGTAGCAGTAAACTACCCAAATGTTTTTCATACCCAAATGAATATTAGTCATTAAATGGCATTATGTATGCCACTGCAAACGTTTTTAGTAATGCATAGCTTCATAGAATATCATTTTTCATGAACAGAATGCCATGTCCTACCTTGGTTTGAGATGGAATTGTTGTCACAGCAAAGGTTTTTATTAATGCACATGTTCATGAACAAAAAGTCATAACATGTCTCGGTCTGAAAGTGGATTGACAACACTATCAAAAGAATAAAGCAGCTTTTGCCTTAAAACAGAACTATTATAACTTTTGAATTAAGTTTCAAATTAAATTCAAACTGTACCTTAATTTTTAATGCAAATTCTTCGATCTCAGCTAGAGGTTGCCTCCTGCCGTCGTGTAATGAGTTCGTTTTGGGAAAGAGCTTGTCCTCTAAACATGCACCTGAAATGGGAAAGTGTACTCAATATACTAATAGTTTAAAGAGATTCGTTGGATATTATCATCAACGATAAAACAATTACAGCTTCGGTTCATGCATACTTGGACTGGTCAGTTCGGGTCAACCAATTAACAGCTATAAACAAACCATAGCATCGCATTATGATGTGTTTGACTAATTTTCAAATGGTCCTCGATCTAAAGTCAGATACGTCAATTGCATCATGTTAATAAATTCGTCACTGTAATTGTAAGAGCGGCAGAATGCTCGTGTACCTGCAATGCCCCTATCCTCCAGCTTGCGTACCAGCCGCCTGGCGTTGTTAAAATTTCCATATCCGGTGTCAGCGTCCAGCAAGATAGGGATGGTCGTGGCATCGCTCATGTACTCCAACACTTCCACCACCTTTAATTATAACAAATGTTAATCCGAATTTTGGTACACAATGGGATTGATTGAACTGAGGTTTTAAGGCGCACCAACACATGAAAAGGTTATATGGCGCCTAACAGGCTTGAACATGCCAGGCTCATCGTCCATGTACATCGAGATAAAATATGGAAATGGGCCCAGAACCTTCTCACCCTGAACTGCAGAGTTGCTGCAAATTCTATCGTAGAAACTCCATTTACGCTGGAGCCACGTTATTGTTTTTCTGCCACTGCTCTTTTGATGCGAGCAAGGTTAACTATAGTATGCAACCTGATATTCAAATAAGGCTCTAAAAATGAGTTATGTCCCCCCGAGAGGGGGCAAAGTTTTTTGGTATCTTTGGAAAGCTTAGAATGTCTACAATATTTTGCAACTTGTTAGACTTTGTTAGACGCGTCCGTTTCCATGGAAACGATGATCAAAGATGGCCGACATTGTTTTTTCTGATGTATGACTGTAGCGCATATAAACGGTCATATTGGGTATGCATAAAATGTTGAATGTTTCTTTGGGAACATGTTGATATAATACACGCAAATGTATTTCATGCAGTTTTAAAAAAAAAGTTAGTTAATTAACACAAAAGGGGAGGTAATTTGTGAGATCTTTTGGTATATTTTAGCGAACAGTACACTTTAAATTAACTGTTATCATTATCATTGGTATTTTTAAAAGAAAAAAACTTTGAAATAATGATATAACCCTATAAAGAAACCAATTAGGAAAGAAAATCATTAAAGAAATATTATGTTCATGTAAAAAAATCCAAAAAGGGAGGTAACATGATTTATTTTTTTCGTAAATTTTTTTAAAAATGGATTTATTCACGTACAAACTGACTTCTTCATTGAAAGTCATGTTTTCTCATTTATAAAAGAGTCTATGCATGATTTCAACCTTATAACTCTCATGAGAACACTCTTATCTAAGAGTGTAGTTATAATTAACTATAAAAGTTACTTCCCTTTGTTTAGAATTGCCATTTGTATTGTCAACTGAATGTAACGGCACATGTTATACTTGTGCATTCCGAGTTAAATTACAAATATTAACAGGTACAATTTCTTAGCTTGGCTTCTAACTAAATCTATGGAAATACCGTATACCGGCCGTGTAACAGTTAGAGAGCAAATCCATCGACTCATTCTTTCACTTGGCCAAGACTTACTATACAACGCTTCCCGTGGTTAAGACACCAACACATATTTCGCTAGCACTGACTATAAAAGACCTTACGGGATCTTCCAGAATTGTGTCTTAACTGAATAAGTTTGGTCACTGTGTGTCCTATCAAGTGTTGGAATCTACAGAAACAGCTATTGCAGAGAGGCAGGCGGCTAAGCAGGGAAATGAGATTGCATTACTTCCAAGTAACATTAACGCTGGTTCATTTGCCACGTTCGTTTGGGATAATAAAAACCTACTCGAGGAAACACTTTCAGGCGGGGGCACAACCCATTGTACGAATGGTATTGTGATACAGAGCCATGTCGACACATGCAGTCCATTTA
This sequence comes from Cyrtodaria siliqua, assembly GCA_037043455.1. NCBI lineage: Eukaryota > Metazoa > Mollusca > Bivalvia > Adapedonta > Hiatellidae > Cyrtodaria > Cyrtodaria siliqua. The sequence goes on along the minus strand of JAWPHD010018402.1, from coordinate 11,118 downwards.
TTGATCCAGTAGAAGTAGTCCTGTCTGGTAAAAGAAGTTTTAAACCCGATATACAGCCACTTCTTCCATACACAGCAGGAAAGCGTATTAGTCCTGTGCCGTATGACGCAGCCAAAGACATTCTGATAAACTCAGAACACCAGTAAAACGTGACTTTGGATGGTTCTTATGGACTCGAAAACCTTGATGAGGCCGAAGTGGATTCTGGCCAGCAGACAATACCTGGGTGGTCTGCATTTAATGCGAAAGTAACACCTACATCTGCAGTACCTCGCCAATGTGATGTAGGGTATTGCCAAGTCATTGATGCTTCACCAACACAGCTTCCTGTTGTGTACAATGTTCTGAAATGGTCTATTAATATGGCAGACCAACTCCATCAAACTGATGTTGTCATTGTCTTCAATCAGGCTATATCTGCAAGGCATTGGAGATCATATGGAAACATCCAACATAATTCAAACGTGTTGTTCCATGTATTGGTGCGTTTCACATCGCGTGTACATTTCTGGCAGTTATCGGTAAACGGTTTGGTGATGCTGGTCTTCGGGACATAATGATCGAATCTGGTATTATTGGGTCTGGCTCGATAAATGCTTTGTTGGAGGGTCGTCACTATAATAGATGTGTACGAGTGCATAAGCTGGTACTGGAAGCCATGCTACGACTTAGATGGAAATCGTTTGTGAGTATTCTTTCTGAAGATGAATTAGCCGAGGTTCGTGTAGACTTGACTACCACCCATACTGACGTACGTGAATCACCAACTCCTGAACGTTTCAAGGAATTCACAGAGTTGGATACATTTGAGTGCCTGCTAGAAAAGTATCAAGCATACTGCCAATCGAATGTCGTCACTGTAGCAAAATTGTGGAACACCTATATAGAAATGGTCCAGCTACTCCTTCATTTTATTCGATCGACCAGGGAAGGCAACTGGGAATTGCATGCGGCATGCATACGTAGCATGGTCCCCTGGATGTTCGCTTATGATCGCATCAACTACGCCAAGTATTTGCCAGTATATCTCATGGAGATTCAAATGTTAGAAACCAACCACCCTGAAGCTTATGCAAATATTTCAAGTGGTGAATTTGCGGTTCAAAGAAGTTCACATTCATTTGCGCAAGTTGCAAGAGACCAAACGATTGAACAAACACTGAATCGTGCAACCAAAACTCGCCGTGGCATCATTGGCTCAGTTTGAACAAAAGTGCAGTACAAAAGTGATTAGTTTACAGCTCATGAACGAGCAATGATTAGAGAAAGGGTTTTTTCTATGGCTGGTGTTGATGGTCGTCAAACTCATGAACACAAGGAGGGTTCGTCAACCAGAATCGTAAGAGATTGCAGTGATGTTGTTAAGGTTGTTGAATTAGTCGAGACATTGAAATCTAATCCATACAGCAGCACATCAAATGAACTAACAAGCTTATCATCTGGTGTTGTTGCTGACAAGATTGTGTGTCATGATCTTCTGAATGCCAATCAACAAGGTCAGGAAGCGGCAGAAGCATCTGTTAAGACACGATTATCAAATGATGAAAGCTCATTTTATGATCCACTTAAAAAAATGAATTTGAAGACATTTTCCAGCTTAGGCAAGGAAAAGCAGGTTAAAGTGGGTAATAAGAATATCATTTTAAGAGATGATAGAAATTTGTTTTCAAGAATGATTGTGGTGGCTCAGTCTAGAAGTTTGGATCTGAGAAATGTGTTGAAACACTGTCTGGGTCCCATACCTTGGTCGTTGGCAGACGTTGACGGTTCATACATTAAAACATCAAAGGCCAAGTTAGCTGAGCTGATAGAGAAGGACTTTGAGTATCCTGAGAATATTTCTCCAACTGCTGTCTGGATTATCGATCTGATGGCACTGCTGCAAGGTCTATCTGAATTACCCGATACATTCTCCGCATTAGCAGCTCTTGTTCTTGACAGCGTGTTGCCCTACACCAATAGAAATGAAAGGGTTGATATCGTATCTGACCAATACCCTGAACTATCAATTAAATATAAGGAAAGAGATCGACGAGCTAGTGAAGGTAAGCTCGAAATACAAATCACGTCTGGTGCTCAGAAAATCAGAAACAGTGGAAGAAGTTTCTATCTAGTGGCAATAACAAGACTTCCCTTGTAGAGTTCTTCTTCCAGGAGTGGAATAAGCCACAGTATGTAGGAAAGCTGGCTGGTCGCTCCCTGTTTTACACACATGGTCCAAACTGTCATGTTTACAGGGTTGTAAATGATGAAAGTGAAATTGTTTGTGAAGAAATTCCAGAACTACACTCTACCCAGGAGGAGGCAGATACTCGTATGCTGCTGCATGCACTGCATGCTGCCGAGGCTGGGCATGACAGCATTGTTATAAAGACACTCGACACAGATGTGATAATTCTAGCCTGCCACTTACAGCATAAGATACCAGGTGAATTATGTATTCACACTAGTACAAAGACTCGGACATGATTCATTAACATTGATGAAGTTGCCACGAAACTTGGACCAATGGTGTGTGAAGCTTTACCAGGCCTACACTCATTTAGTGGATGCGATACCAATAGTGCATTTGCTGATAAGGGTAAAAGAAGGTATTTGATCTTGTGACGAATGATCAAGAACTATGTAAGTCAATGCAATGTCTAGGTAACGACTTGCCTGTTACAGAGGATGTTTTGTCTGAAACTGAGAAGTTTGCATGTGCCCTTTACAACATGTCTAGTTACACCAGCATAGACGAGACCAGATACCAAGTGTTTTGTAGCAAAAACCCTCAGAGTAACTATTTGCCCCCATGCCAAGATACCTTACAGAAACATTCAGCAAGAACAAACTATCAGGCTTTCATTTGGGAAAATGCCTTAAGTTCAACCCCTGACGTAACGAGTCCACATGGCCATGGATGGACAATATCTGGTAAAGAAATATCCATAGACTGGGTGAAACTTCCACCAGCACCAAGAGCCATTCTTGAGTTAATTAAGTGCAATTGCTCAGGAGACTGTTCTGGAAACCGGTGTTCATGCTTTAAAAACCGAATGCCCTGTACCGAATCATGTGGATGCCTACATAATTGTGAAAATTCTACAATTGTTGATTCTAACAGTGATTCAGAATCTGAATCTGATTATAATTAACTGAACAATGATTACCACACATATTTATGGCTTATGCATAATTCTTGATTTGCAGTGTGTTATTGCTTTCAGATAGGAGTAGAATAACAAATTTAGATCTGTAAAATTTTACAGAAACTATAATAAATGTAGAATAGCTCCTCCAATCCCAATTATTTGTTCAATTTCAAATGTTGTGTAAATTACTGTTTGATTGAAGCTTGTAAAGTTTTGCTCACTGTTATGGAATCGAAACAAATACAATGCCTCATTTTGTCAAGTTATACACACTATCAGTATAATAACTGGAACATTTAAGAAAAGAAAATCTCATTTTTTTGGATTTTCTAAAATTGTATTCAAAATTGATTTTTTTATTGCTTCCCTTTTATACATATTTTATCTGAATATGTTCTTTTATTTCATTACGTCTTTCTTATTTTGTTTATATGAGTATATTTCATTATATTCAAGTTAATTGATTAATAAAACATGACAGATAATGACAGAAAATAATTATTAATGTATTACACACTAAAATATACAAAATAGTTTTCAAATTACCTCCCCTTTTTGTGTTAGTAGTGCAATTGATTTAAAAAAACTGCATGAAATAGATTCAAGTGTATTATATCAACATGTTCCCAAATAAACATTTAACATTTTATACATTTTCAACCCAGTATGACCGCTTATATGCGCTACTGTCATACAACAGAAAAAAACAATGGCGGCCATCTTTGATCATCTTTTCCATGGAAACGGACACGTCTAACAAAGTCTAACAAGTTGCAAAATATGGTAGACATTCTAAGCTTTCCAACGATACCAAAAAACCTTTGCCCCCTCTCGGGGACTTTTCTACTGAAAAGGTTACCTTCTTACACCGTTGTTGCTGAAGGGCTGCCCAAGACAACACAACGTGAAGATACATAGCTGTTCCAAACGTTAATTATTGAAAGGGTGATCATTTAAATATATATACATATTACATATTAATGTAATGTAGTGTGTAATGTAGCATCGAACAGTTAAGGGATGCAGTAAAGGTCGAAAAAGCATACTATAAAGGAGAATTGAATTGAATGTTGTTTAACGGCTCATCAACACAGTATAGGTTATTTAGAGCCGCCCCAGAGAGAGGGGAAGGATACATAGGAATCCGGGAACCTGCCCTACTCTTATTATCGAATAGATTCCTATGGTTCTTTAACGTGCTCGGAGGATAGACCGATACACGGGACCGCCCGGTTTACGTCCCCATCCGACGGACGAGGCTAAGGTAAAGTGTCTTGCCCAAGAACACACCGACGGAACTCAGTGGCACCACGAAGGATTGAACCCGGGGCCTCCGGTTAAAAATCCGCCGCGCTACCGACTGCGCCACGCCAGCCCCTTCTATAAAGGAGACACTTAGGGACCGACCATTTTGATCTCTGGGGGGGGCCTGGGATTTTCCTTTGAGCCGGAATATTTTTTTTTCATTTCTTGAAAGCCGGGATTTTTTTTTCGCCTAATACACTGGCCAGATTATTTTTTTTCGTGAACTTGGAAGCCAGAATATTTTTTTTTTAAGTTTTACTATTCGTAGAATAAGAAGGGCTGTTGTAGATCTACTCAATGTCTGCATCGTCAGGTTGGTTTTCAGTTGTTAGCAAGTCCTGTTATTTCAGCAACCACTGGTCAGTGAAACTTGAAATATGTCATCAGTACCATCAAGGACACTGCAGGTAGACACAGGTTCAATAACTCTGTTTGGTATTAAAGCAAAAGCATGTTTTTTTTATTACTTTGAATTTCTGGTTAAAGTTCTTTTTTGACAAAATCCATTTATTTTAACAACTTAAAGTCGTACATAAACAAAACTTCAGTAAAGCTTGGAATGTCAAGGGCACTAGTAGATACATGTTCCATAATAACTCTGTATTGCATTTAAGCAAAGTTATGTTTTTTTGTTCGACTTCAAAATGCTGGTTAAAGTTTTTAGGCAAGTTCTTTATTTCAATAGGTGATTGTTAATTATTAATACAACTTCAGTAAAGCGTGAATGCTAGCAGACACATGTTCCATAACTCTGTATTGCATTTTAGCAAAATTATGGCTCTTTTTCTGGATAAATATTTTCTGTATTGTATTTTAGAAAATGTGTAGCCTATAATTTTCGACTTAGAATTGCTTTTATTTTATTTTTGTTGGCAAGTCCATTTATTTCAATACCCACTAGCCATATATATATCTCAGCCAAAGGAGCCTGACAAGTGTCTTCACTTACAGACACATGTTTCATAACTTTTTATTTCATTTTAGCCAGATGATAGTTTCTTTTTCAACTTAAGAGTTTCAGTTAAAGTTTTTTAAGCAGCTTCATATATTTCAATGAAACCACTGCATACATCCAATAACAATGGCAAGCCTGTATATATCATTAGCCCATAAACCCCCACCTTCCCCAGATAGACAAATATTTATTCTATTCTTCAGTTACCATGTCTGCATCCATCCTGTTCTCTTCCATCCCCTTCCCAACACCCTCCTCTCAACCCCCATCTCCAATGAAAATATTGTATTATTTCTGTGTATTTTCCCTATTCAGTAACACTTCACTTCCCCTCCCCACCCTCTTCCAAGTTCATATTCTTTCTGGGGTATTGAAGGTCTTGCTTTGATATTTGGAATATATGTTCACTGACCACCCCCACCCCGCACCCCTACACCCTACCTCAGTCGCCACTACCTATTAACCTCCACAATTAAGACTTGACCTTGTGAATGAACTGGCATGCATGGTTGGTGAGACAGAAGTGTCAGTGACCACAGTGACCTTGTTTAAAATTGACCTTGAATAGTGGAGAATGCTGGTCTTTCGACAGCTCTTTTGTTTAATATGGATCTTTCCATATTTGGTGGATAGAACTTCATGTGCTGGTGTTAATATTTAGTTATGCTTGTACTTGTCTGCTTTCTATGTGAGCCCCGTTTTGCTCTTCTGAATTATGAATTGATTGGATGTTTTGTTTGGTAGGGGATTGTTTTGTACTGGGCAATGACTACCATGTTCCATACCATTCTTATTAACACTGGCATATAGCCCATGACTTTGTCTGTAACTTGGCATTGCATGTGGCTTAAGCTGCTTCTTAAGTCCATTAACTTGTTGATGATATTCACAAAGTCCATCGCATATAAGTACCAGGACCCTTGTATTGTAATACTATCATGACCACTGCATACTACATTGATTACTAACATGTCCAAAGTACATCACATCTATAACTGTCATGGCTACTCTTTACCTCATTTTCTACTACCATGACCACTGCATATTGCAAGTATTACTATCATGACCACTGTATATCACATTTAGTACTACCATGACTATTAAGACTAAATACCACATTTATTACTACCATGACCACTGAATACCCCATTCATTATTACCATGACCACTGAATACCCCATGTATTACTACCATGAGCTATGCATACTACGTACATTTATTACTACCATGACCTCTTGATACCATATTTATTAATAATATATCTCATGTCAAACATCCATGTTCAATGTTCAAAGACTGTTATTTCCCCATTTTTGTAATATCGCATATCGCTTGTAATGTGGAGTGAGTTGCTGAAAAGTGCATGTCTACATACACAAATGAAAATCAGTGAACATTTACTAAAATGGCTGACACAGTTTGCACAACTTTCTGAAGATGATTTGAAGTTTACTCGTGAGTTCACAGCTGAACATTCCAAAAGAACATAAAGAGCCATCAGCCAAAAAAAGTTTTCTAGGTGCTCAGAATAGTGATTTTGAACAGAGAGAAGTGACCATGTATTTCAAAGGAAAATTTAGCCGAACCAAATATCTTTTTCAAACATATTTTTCAGTATAATAAAATAAATGGCCTTAGAAGGTTGACAAATATTCACCGTCACCCTCACAGGATTGCAATATTTACATACTACCATGACCAATGTATATCACATTTAGGCCATTGTTTTTTATTATTTGTTTTACAAACCATCAAGAAAGAGAATAGCTGAAGGAGGAAGGGAAAAATTCCCTAAGGAAAAATAAAAAAACCTAATTTCGTTTTGTCGTAGGAGGGTTCGTAAAACAAATTATCAAAAAATAATGGCCTTATAACAACCATGACTTATGTATACCACATTAATTATAACCATGAATATCATGTTCATTACTACCATGATCAATGTATACCAAATTACTACCATGATCACTTTATAACACGTTATACAACACATTTACTGCCACCATTGCCAGTGTATACCACATTTATAACTGCCATGACTAATGTATACCACATGTATTACTACCATGATCTATGCACATCACATTTATTACAACCATGAATACTATCACTGTCTTCTACAACTCATTTCAACTTGAGATTTCAATAAACTTCTGAGCAGAAGTTGTGGATGTAGCCAGATTGTGGTTAAACATATCCATGTTGAATTCAGTGGCTGATGAAGTAGATCTACATTTATCTTATTGACTGAAGAAGGAGCCAGATTTTTTTCCTCTAATTGGACTCAGAGCCAGATTATTTTTTTCCAACAATTTGAGGGACTGTTTATTTTTTTTCCTTCAAGTCAGAGCCAGGATATTTTTTTTCAGCAATTCAAGGGCCAGAATATTTTTTCAAAAAAAATCCCAGGCCCCCCCCAGAAATCAAAATGGTCGGTACCTTATTAAATAAGTTTAATCTAGATATTTGATCTAGATAAAGTTCGTCGTATACCATAATGTGGTGTATAATGGAATACAATGCATGTTATATTGTGTATGATGCAATTTGTATATTAGTTCTCGTATGATGCAATACAACACACCAGTAGATGTTATAGGTGTTACATTTTATTGCTCAAGTTATTTATAATAAAGTGCATATTTTGAAACTGAAGGATATTAATTAACACTTACAAACACTGATTGTCTCAAAATTCCTAAACGTGGTGTTTAGTGATTAATTAAAGTCACATGGGTAACAAACAAATGTCACACATCTTAATACCGGGTATGTCCAACCATTCTACCGTTCCTAGGACATAAAGTCACTTTAACTCTTGTTGAGTGTGGCCTGGAAATAACATTTAACACCCATAAAATAGACTGGTGAATGTTCATTGACCGTCAGTATGTCGCGTAAGATGCTCTAAAACGCACCCTAGATCGTGAATGATTTCTATATAGTGTGAAGTTCTAAAACGAAAACAATATCGTGTATGCATGTCGTGTATATTGGCATAAAACCTGTGTATGATATAAATGTACCTGCGTCCACGAGGCTTCGTTGCTGTCCCTGACCCCCATTTGTGCCGATACAGACAGCCCGCTGCCCCACACTCCTTTGAAGCCTGCAACATATGGAGCAACATAAGTATTTACAAATTGACACCTTATATAGTATTAATATGTTGTACAAGAACTGTACTTTTGTTCTCAATTTTACATTTGAAAATAACAATTTAAGTAAAACCCGTTACGCGAACGCTCAACCCATCACAAAAAATATGTAATGCACTTTTTATCCCGAAAATTTATTAACTATTTATCTGTTACATACCGGCTTCTTCGACAATTTTTGCACTAAGCCCAGAGTGTGCCTCCATGATAAATTCGAGATTCTGGTGACGTTAGCATCTTCTTCAACTTTGTCGTTTTCTGTAATGGAGAAGTTACAGCTGCAACGGCGACATAAATACATCGAAGCATCTCAATAAAACTCATAATTTTATTTTATATCGTATTAGACCGCAGAGCTGTACACAATCTGAGTTTTGAGTATTTTTACTCATTTTTTTTTTTTTTACAAAAAAAATCATCAGTTTTTTAAATTGCGAGTATTACTACAAGAGCTGTCGGAGAACAGCGCAGCTCGACTATTCGATTTTTCAGAGCATAATACATTATATAATAGCTAGTATATACCATCAGAAAACAAGGCTAAAACAATGTGGGTTGGGGGCGCAACATAGCTATGTGTAAGAATTGACCAAAACTACTGAGAAATATGTAAAAGAAATAATCAAGTTTTGAGTGGGGGGTGGGGGGATGGGGGTGGGGGAGAGGGTGGGGGGGTGGGGGTAAGTGTGGGGGGGGGGGGTGGGATATATATGTGTAAGAATCTATGTAAGAATTCACCAAAACAACAGAAAAATATGTAAAAAAATAAATAATTAAAAATCGAGTTTTTGAGTGGGGATGGGGGAAGAGGCGTAGGGTGGGGAGGAATTAAAAGAATTGACCAAAACAACACAGAAATATGGTAAAACAAAATAAAATAAAAATATTTCCAGTGGGGGACAAGATGTAAAAAAATATCGAGTTTCGAGTGTGGAGGGAGGGGGTGGCGGTGTGGCGGGGGGGATGGAGAGGCAGGGGGGTGGGTTGGAGGGGGGCAACATATATTAGTAAGAAGCTATGCGTAAGAATTGACCGAAACAACACAGAAATATGTAAAAAAAAGAAAAAAGAAAAAGTTTCGAGTGTGTGTTGTGGGGGTTGGGGGGATGGGTGGGGGGGGGGGGGGGGGGGAGGGGGGGGGAGGCAACATATATGTGTAAGAAGCTATGCGTAAGAATTGACCGAAACAACACAGAAATATGTAAAAAAAAAAAAAAAAAGATTTTGGAGTGTGTGTTGAGGGGGGGACGGATGGGGGTGTGGGGGGGCGGGGGGGAGTGGGGTGGAGGGGGGCAACATATATGTGTTAAGAAGCTTATGCGTAAGAATTGACCGAAACAACACAGAAATATGTATAAAAAAAAAGAAAAAGAGTTTGGATTGTGTGTTGGGGGGGGGGGGGGGGTTGTGGGGGGGGGGGAGGGGGCCGGGGGAGTGGGATGGAGGGGGCAACATATATGTGTAAGAAGCTATGCGTAAGAATAGTGTGTGTTGGGGGGGAGGGGGGCCGGACAAAAGCAACACGGGGGGGGGGGGGGGGGGGGGGGGGGGGGGACAAAAGCAACACAGAAATATGTAAAAAAAAAAAAAAAGTTTCAAGTGGGGGTGAGGAGGGGGGATGAGAGGCGGGGGATGGGGTGGGTGGGGGAGGGGGTGGCGGGGGGCAACATATATATGTGTAAGAATTGACTAAAACAACACAGAAATATGTAAAAGTAAATTTAAAAAATATGAGTTTCAAATGGGGGGGGGGGGGTTTGGGGGGGGGGGGGGGGTTGGGGGTGGGGAGGTTGGGGGTGAGAAGCTGGGGTGGGTGGGGAAGAGGGGGGCAACATAAAATGTGTAAGAATCGACTAAAACAACACAGAAATACGTAAAAAAAAAAAAAAAAAAAAAGTGCGGAGTGGTGGGGGGGCGGGGGGGGAGGTGAGTGGTGGGGCGGGGGTGGAGGAGGGAGCCCATGCTCCCAATATGGATAAGATGCATAATGCTACAAGAAATCCCAAACCAAAATGCTAGATATAATACATGCTTACATGCATACCTAGATCTGCCTATATTGCACATATTATGGGCCATCACAATTTGGGTTCCATGGGAGCCCAGAAATTGCAGAAGACAAAATTACTTACCCAACCCTTTACAACATACTATAAGGAAACCAGTTCAGCTAGGACAAGAAATGCAAGAGATATAGACCTGTAAACACAGCTTACACGCAAAATTTGATGTGATACAGACACATTTTAAGGGCTATCAGAATTTGGGTTCCATGGGAGCCCAGGGATTACTAAGAACCAAAATTACTTAAGCAGTCCTTAAGATAATGCTAATAAGGAAGCTAATGGCCAAATTTGATTGTGGCTAGGGTAAGAATTATAAGAGATATAGACTTGTAAACACAACTTACACGCAAAATTTGATGCGAATTGGGACACATTAATTTTATGGGCTATCATAATTTGGGTTCCAGGAACCAAAATTGCTTATGCAGCCCTTAAGATAATGCTATAAAGGAATCCCATGGCCACATTTGGTTGTGCTACAGCTTGCACGCCAAACCTTG